>PVIH01001968.1:0-77500 GCA_004025045.1 Sigmodon hispidus | reverse complement strand
GAGCACCAAGCGAGGGAGCTCATCCTCCTAAGTCAGAACAGGGTTTCTATGGGTTGGCATTCCCCACAGTGAGCAACAGCAATGCCTCAAATGGCTAGAGGCACAGTGACTATTATGACAAGGACCAGCTGCGTGCTATGCACTATATGTGCATTTCACAAAAATTACCTACCGAGGAGATCCATCCTTGCAAAAATCAAGAAAAGGTGATGTGATTCTGTAATCCTAGTTGCTCACAAGGAGAACTATTTGAAGCCAGGAGTTGGAGGTGTCAAGCACAGCAAGACCTTATTTCCTACAATAAGTAAATAATTTAAGTAAATATTTAAAGAAAATTAGTTAAAAGAATAAAAGGTTATGGGGCTTAAACAACTCAATGCAGAGAAGATTTCCATGTTCGCTGGGCTACCCCATGGTTGCACAGAGGCACAGGGGACACTAGGTGTGTCCTCATGCTGGGATGGGATAAACATGAAAAGGGAGGATGCAGCAGGGTCTGTCCTTTGTCTCTGGGGTCTGTTACTTCTCTGACTGTACTCATCATTTGAAAATAACCTGCTCTTTTATCTCCCTGGTGAGAATCCTTTCCTCAGTTTTTCTTGTTCATCCTTTGTTTTTTAATGAGTATGTCCTTTAGAAATCTTTCCTAGGTGGATGGTTAGTCTGGGACTAAGCTCATTGGTTAGAAATATTACTTCACTCTCATTCTTCTTATGACTCTTTCTGTCATTTGAGAGGCCAACAATATTTAATAAGTCAGTGCGTCTACTTCTCCCAAAGTAGTAATGTCATTGTGCTTTTCTATGAACAGAGTTGTTGTGAGCTTTACAGGAACCAACCCTCTAAGTCTCATTGGTAGTACTCCATTCCACATGAGAATACTACTACCACATACTAAGGAATAAAGGGCACCTGCAATTTCTTTGGTAAAGGATCCATTCAGATTAGCAGGAATTAAAGACCCAGAGATAGCAGAGGAAGATTAAAAAATATTCTAGAGATCTTCAGCAAACGGTAGATACCTAAGCTCTGAAGGTCTATAACCCCACAGTTGTTCTGGGATATTTCACCACAGGTGACCATTAACTTAAAAGTTCAGAACCACTGGGTCTTGGCTGAAGAAAAGTGCTAGCCTAGGAGGGAGAGAGTATTGTGGAATTCCTTCATGGTCTTGGGAGAGTGAGATTACTCATTACACAGCTGCAGAGGAACAGCTGACATATTGCCGATGCCTCAAAGTGCCTGACTGTAGCAGAGAAGACATTGGCTTAAAGTCCAAAGTCCTCCATGTGAATCCTTCTGTGAAGCTTATTAGCTGTGTGACACTGAGATATCCTTCTAAGCATCTTTGAACCTCTGCCTCTTCGTCTGTACAATGGAAATAATGATCCCTCACTAGCAATGGTCATAAATTAAACTGTGGCTTTCCATGGGAATGCACCTAATACAGGCCTTGGATTGTAAAATGAGCAGGAGAGAGTGATGAGAGACTAAAAATCCCACAGTGATTTGATCTAGAATAGGTCTCAGAATTTTCCATCTCTTACTTTGGGAGCTAGAAAAATCCATACAACTGAGCAAACACAGTGGGAACAAATCCCCCAACTGGATCTCCATTGCCCTTCCGTTTCCACCTCCTCTTTCATGAGGATCAGTAATGGTAGCTGTTATGGATTAAACATTTTCGGGAGGAAACCCCTTCTCAGTAAGCCACCTAGTCAATGCCTTGAGATTGTTTTGCCATGCCAATTTTCCGTAAGAGAATTAAATCTCAAGCAGTTGAAGTAACTTTCTCAAGGTCAAATATGTAGGCTGGAGTTTATACATGACACTAAGAACCCTGGTTTAATTAATCTTCCAATGATATTCCTTAGTTGTCACTTTCAAAAGCAGGTCAACCTAGATTATCTCATTGTAAATTATATGTTCTCTATTTTCTCTGCCCTGACATTGGGTTTACCCCCTTTATAGAGCTTATCATACTTTCAAATGACATTCCATTCGAGGACATGTTTGGCTAGGTAAGTTTTTCTTGCCAGTAGAAAAGCCTTTGGTTTCCTTGTTGTTCCCAGTGACTATGGCAAGGCCTTGTACACAAGAGGGACTTAGAACATCTTTGCTGAGGAATGAGTTCACTGGCTATGTACCTAAAGGTTGGCCAGTATTAATCCAGTGAGGACTTTGACGTATGGGGGTAGGTAGAGAGAAGTCTTGGGTTTGGCTTTTATCAGTCTGAAATCTTGGTTGTTTCTTAGAAGTTACGCCATGCCTTGTGGGGAGGGGGTTGTTGTGTAGCTCTCTCTAGTTCATAGAGAAGAAAGGATATAAGATGAATCATGAATGACGTTTCAGATTCAACCTGTGTTTGGTCCTCAAATCTCATCTCTTCTCTCTCCCATCTGCTATGTTAGTAGAAGGGTTGGAAGCAGTGATAAAGGCAGTAACCATGTCACAACGTGGTTTGCATGGTTAATTTTGCTTGGTTGTTCTACTTTTCAAGGGTTATTTCTTTCTCCACTGGAGCAATCCACTGAAAATCCAAATGCAATTCTGTTCAGTCTGGTGTAGTTGGGGGAAACCATTAGTGTGAATGACAATGAGGTTTTCTGTAAGAATTAAGTTATTTCTCAACAGAGTGAGTGTTCAGGTCTAATCCAGCCTGTAGGACAAACAGAAGCACACAGAAAGACAGAAGTGTCTTTGCTAATAAGTGTGATGGAGAGGTAAGCACTTGATAAAAATAATACAAGTCTTAAGGGAAGACAATATGAGAATAAAATATATTGCTATTGGGATAGCCTCTTGGGACAATGGCTTGCCAGATTTTCTTCCACAGAATCTACCAAATAAACACACCAGAAAAAAACCCAATTTCTATGCTCTATAGAAACAAAGCAGAATTAGTTTTGCTTGATGGCAGCTCATTTAATTTTGGTATTTCAATTTCTAAGTCTCATATCAGTTCTAAGAATTACCTACAATACTAAAAGACACTACCTCTCCAGCATGCTCTCCCTCTTTGGAAATCGGTCATTTTTATATTCAGAAAATTAAAGTCGGCTTGAAAAGAGTATGTGTCTGCTACTGACTGCCTCTACCTCTGCTTCATTAGGATGGAGATCTTCTATATCCTTTGTAATGGAAAAAATCATTTAGGGCAAAGAGAAGCTTTACAGGGATGTTTAGGAAGACATGGTAGACATCTTAGGTCCTCTCAGAAGGAGATGATAATTCTGTTGACAGGAAATATGAATGACAAAGCCAGGGGTGCTGACTCAGCACTTAGGGGTCCAAGGAGGAATAGTGGGAATGTAAGGCTCTTCTAGACTACATAGTGATTTCTAGGCTACTGTTGGCTGTTATAGGAAACTCTGTTCCATATATAGAACTTTAGGCTATGAGCTAGCACATGTCATATATCAACATTATCCAACACATGCCCTACCCACCCCCTCTGTGTGTGTGTGTTTAGAGAAATAATAGATATGAATAATTAGTGCATATGTGATTACCTAATATAATTCTAGGAAAAGGAAACTATCAGTGAATAAGTAGTAACTTTCTTCAGGATTTTTAAAAAATATATATTAACATATTTAATTCTCAAAACAACTAAGTATAAACATTCTCATGTCTACTTATAGATGAGGAAGAGCAATTATAGAGACGAAAGTTGGATATGATCAGAGGGCAGAGAATGAAACCAAGGCTTGGGCTTACAATAGAATCAAACAGCTTCCCACAGATAACTGTATCTCTTGAGTGGGAGGCTTCTCTGAAAAACTAGCTCCTCTATAAGAGCCATTTAGGACCTGTGAATGCCTCAAAGACATATCACAGTGTAAAGTGAATGAACTTGAGTATTATTGTGATATTCCAAAATTGGGGCTTTATAACATTTTAATTGGTTTTCTATTTTTATATCTAGATTGTATTTCATCTAGAAACAAACCATAACTTTTGCTCTAATCTTATCATTGGCAGTATTACAGAAAAATGACATGAGTAGAAATTTGTCAGTCATTAGTACCTTTGTGATAGAAATGTCTTCAAGACTCTCTTATTTTGTATTTTGTTTTAAGAAGTTGAGAGTGATGTGAGTCAGTGGCTTGTCAATTTCCTGAATCTCCAAAAATTAAATGACACTTGTATATCTCACTTTTCTGCAATACTTTTCCACATATAGGTCTGCTAGAGCAGAGTACATAAAATTCCTGCTTCAAAGAAGGTGGTAGTTAAGAAAGAAAAGCAAATTCTCAGTTTCCTGGATGACTTTAAGACAAGTCCAGTGGATTTGAGGGACTTCATTTCTGGAGATTAGCATAACATCCTGACAAAACTTCACTTTCACACTGCTACGATGTAACATCTCTAAAAATATGTCCATCTTGGTCTAGTGGCCCAGATTTTCCTTGCTCCTAGACTAGATTATTGATGATTTGGTTATCACTTCCTATGTCTTCTTGGGGGACTGAACAAGATGACTTTCCTACACTGGGCTGATAACTGAGAGAAGAGAGAGTGGACTTTTGTTATTTTTGTTTCCTCTTGTCCTTTTGCTCTGCAGAAGTGGTTTCAAAGGTGGGTGCTACCATGCTTTTGAGGGGTGTCACCTAGTGACTCTGGGTGTATTAGTTACTTGCCTTACTGTTTTAACAAAATACCTGAGCATACCAACTCAAGGAAAGAGGGGTTTATTTTGTCTTACATTTCCAAGAGGAGCCCACCATGACAGGGAGATCATGGTCATAGGAACATGGGGTGACAGGTGACCACAGTCAAGGGGAGAGAGGGTGGGTATGCTTGGCTAGTTTTCACATTGTATGCATTTCAGGACTACAGCCTGTAAAATGACACTTCTCCCATTTAAGGTGGTTCTTTCCACCTCACAGGTATGCCCGGGATACTACATATCCATAGTAATTTCATATCCCATCAAGTTTACAATCATGGTTAACCTGGACACTGGATCTTCAATTTGAGTATGGAATAGATCAAAATTTTATATGCCTAAGTAAAGAAATGACTCAGATTTGCGATTGCTACAGAAGAAGAATCTCTGCAAGGTGTCTATGAACTGGAGGATAGACTTGGGAAGAAACCACAGAAAATTGGTAAGGAACTGTACAGTTTTCCAAGTCTCAGAACCATTACTCTTTGTTCAACTGGATAAATAAGGAAGCCCATTGCATTTGTTACTGTCTAAATACTATGACAACTATGCTACACTTCATTGAGAAGATGAGCTATGCCTGATGTATCTGATAAGCTAGTTTTTGTCTAAGAACCAGAACTATGAAATAGGTATAGTTAGTGATTTCATTTTAAAGAAATCCTTTTTATTTTTATTGGTGGATAATAATTGTATGTATTTATGTATCTTGAGTTCTTGCCATTAATGATTTCAATCAATTTGATAAACATGAATGAACATCTTTCTATGTTTCTATGGGGCAGTATCATTTGGTGGTTTACAGGAATATTACCAGACTTCACATTCCTCAGGCAGCACTTTCTAAAGCAAGTGATTCAATTCACTAACACAATAAACAAAGCTAGCCTTCAGTGTTGGTTGTGTGAAGATTGCCCCAATCCACATGTGGCAGCCATGCCAAGAAAACTAACATTCCTGCATGCATCTGGGCCAGTATAAATAAAGGTAATTATGATTTTCAAGATCTTGGCAGTCACAGAACATGGTGCTTTGTACACTGCAAATACATTGCTTGGTATCTGTAAATCGGGCACCCACTCTGCTGATTCATGCTTGCTTTATGTAGTAATCTCTTATCTGATTTTAATTGTACACACATTCCTATTCATGGATATGTCTTTCTACAGCTTTGATTTTACCACATGGCAATCCAAGGAGAAGAAAACTTATAAAACTTATAACATTGTCTCTTTAGACAGAGACAATATAGAGAAAGAGATTGAGAGACCTACTAGCAGTCATTAAAAATGTGAAGGCTGCAGTCTCAGTGAGCTGTTACTCCACACTCATTGGAATGACTCAATTAAAAATAATAAATAAGAAGAAAGGGAAAGCAAATCCAAAACTGATACAGCAAGTGCTGTCAAGGATGTGATGTAACAAGACCAGGTGGACATTGTTAATGATATTACAAAATCATACAACCACTTTGGAAAACTGTTGGCAGTTAATGTACATCTAACAACAGTCTTCTCAGTATTACCCAAGGGAAATTAAAGTACATGCTCACAGAAAACCAAATTTTTTTATTCATAATTACTAAAAATAGAAAACTACTCAGATATTCTTAAGCTAGTGAATAAATTAATAGACTGTAATAAAGTCATGCAATGATGTCTAATGCAAAGGAAGTTACCCACCAGTATTAACCAGGATGCTTCAAATGTGTATACTGACTAAAGGGAGGCAGACTCCAGGGATGCAAATGACTATGACATTCAGGAAAAGGCAGACTACTGAGACAGAAAGTTGTTTGCTAGTAGCCAAGGGCTGTGGATGGCTAATTAAAAAGAAACTTGATGTTTGGGGACAATTCTCAATCTTACTGTGGAGATACTTACAATGGATTATTGTGTCTGCCAGATCTCATGAAACTATATACTAAAAAGATAGATATAACGTTATGCACCAGGCAGGTCAATAAATCAAAGGAAATCCTTCCCATTATCAGACATACAAGGTTTAGTCAATTAACTGAGCAATAAAACATATCCTCTCAAATGGGTCCTTAAATACTGTCCCCTAATGACCTTCCCTGTCTTCTGTCAATGTCCCTCTGTCAATAAGAGATGCAGTATCATTTTACTTCTTTCTATTTGTCCGTTATCTCACACATGGAATGCTTTCACCAGTTGATGATGCAGGTCCAAGTCACTCGGATATAAGTCAGATGTCACTGTTTCAGCCACTTCCTTCTACCAGTCCAGTTATAGCTTTAGAAAGTTCTTCTGTGACTTTGTTGGATCATTCATTTGGCATTTTAACCTTTTTATTTTTATCTAGATGCTATTTGCTTTCAGACTGATTCTTTCACTTATTCTTAGATTTATTGGACTGACACATATCTAAATAAGTACCAGAGCAAATAGATTAGTACTGGAACAATCATGATTACAGGGAAAGTCTTCAGTGGGATGTTTAAATAGGCCTAGTTTAGTTCAAATGCAGTAAGTGTTGGATTTTCTAAACTCAGGCAAAATTCACACTGTTTAAAACTCTCCTCCTAGTCCTTCAGGGAATTTTTCAGAAACTCTGTCCAAAAACACTGAGCAGTTTTTTGGTCTAAGGTCACTTGGAGAAGTAATCTAAAAGCTGGGGAGCCCCTGTGGTGGAGTTCTTTCTGGTGCTGATTTAGTGCATGCCCCCAGGGGTCCAGAGTCTTCACTACCTTTCCACTTCTTTGCTTACAAGTTTGCTTAAAGAAAAGTGAGGAGGCCTTGACTCTTAGAGACATGACATGGGATAGTTTTCATATTGATGAAAACTTACAACCTTAAGAAAAATTACAACCATAGGTTTCCTTGGAGTGAGAGCGGAGAACATGCTAATGGGGTGAATCTTTGTTAATTATGTGTATGGGACAGGCACTGCTCTAGTGCCCTCAGGCATAGCATCAATTCCTGTAACCTCGGTGAGGAGGGTGTAGATACACAGCCCTGAAGCCCTCGGTCCAGATGCTACAGATGTCAGAGCTCGCATATACACGCACATGTGGTACTTATACATGTCATTTATCACATCATCCCTTAGTATGGTCTAGATAGCATTCCACAGTCAAATGTGTTAATATTCTGACAATTAAACTGCTTTCCTGTGGCTGGAGAAATGGCTCAGTGGCACTTGCTGCTCTTCCACAGGGCCAGAGTTTGATTCTCAACACCCATTTCAAGTGGCTTGTGACCATCTATAATACCAGCTCAGGGGAATCCAAGTACTCTCTGGCTTCTGGGTGTACCTTCATGCATATGCATAAGCTTGCTTGCATGTATGCGTTCATTCTCTCTCTCTCTCTCTCTCTCTCTCTCTCTCTCTCTCTCTCACACACACACACACACACACACACACACACACGTAAATAAAGACAAAAATGTTAAAAACTCCACCTCTTTCTTTACAAATGAAGTGGGATAAATAAAAAAATATAAATATCCTGATACAGGTTAAGAATGGTTTTGCCTCTAAATGGATTACTGAAAACATCTTTGCTTTGTAGAGAATTTTTGAATTGTATATTAATTACATATAGGCCTACAATACTTGGCTCTTTTGCAGTATGAGGAGCTGAGGTATTGTTATGAGAGCTTATACAAGTTATTTCACTAATTGGTGATGGAATTATGGATGGATTTGATAGCTTCAACTCAGAGTAGTCTCTCTATGTCTTCCTGACTTTCTCTCTCATGCGAGCACACACACACACATACACACACACACACGAACAATTTTAAATCATACACACCCACTATATGTAGAAAGTACACTTAATTTAAACCAACTAACCAATACATTTCCCCACCATCTTGAGCTAAATGATGAAGGTATAGGACATCTGAGCAGCCCTGGAGCTTTTCTGTGCTCCCTTCCCCAGGCACCACCCTTACTACATTACTTTAACATGTATCACCATGAATTAGTTTTTTATGTCTTAGCACTTTATTCAGGTGACCACACAGAATATACCCTTCTATACCACCTTTTCTGTCTTTATGCATGCTTCTGGTAGTAGACATACATTGTTCTTTTTATTTTTGTTTGCTTGTTTGCAATACAAGTATATCATTCACACTCAGTTATTTTTCTCTTGGTGGTCATGTTAGGTGGTTCCAATTTACAGGAGTTTCTTACTGCCATCAACTGTCAGTGTCTAGCGCAGGTTTAATCTCTGAAGGCTATTACAGTAGAGTAAACATGCTTCTCCAGTTGGGATGAAGGCAGCTGGTCCACAAATACCTTATGTTTATAGCTCTAAAGCAGGGTTCTTATAAGACAAGCTTTCCTGTAAAAGGTCATATAGTAAATAGTTTTGGTTTTGTAAGCCACGTGATCTTCATGGCAAATATAGACTCTGCCACTGTGGTGCATTAACACTATAAGCAATAGGTAAACGGGTACATATACACTCGAACACACCTTCAGTTGGAGAAACAGGAGGTGGTTAGATCTGATAAGTAAGTTACAGTGTGGCAAACTTCCTTCCTCATGAATGTTAGAGAAGTCATGGAATCACTAGGGACCTGTTCCTTCCTGTGGGACCCTTGATCTCATGCCTTTCAAGTTTGTAACACTGAAGGCTTGATTTATCACATACATGAAGTGCTCTTCACCACCATCCCAGAGTAATGTAACTAAGTGATCATGAACTGGAACCTCTAAAACTGTGCAAAACAATAGCAAAACCTTTAACCTCACCAGGAACTTACCTTGGGTGTTTTGTTGTAGTGATGGAAAAATGGCTGCATACCAATTGAGCAAGTGCCATTTTTGCTCTTATTTTATACATGTCCAAAGTGAAGTTGGAGATACTTAACAACCCGCATGCTGGTGGCAGTATACAGTGCTATTCTGGCACATCCCTGAGTGAACCTCATAGTATTTGTACCTCCTGAAATTCTATACAGACATTTCTATGTCTTAGGGCATATGTATTTTTTATGTAGAGTAGATCTATAACTTTAATGAGCACTTCAAATATGTTTTTTTTCCAGATCAGGAATAACTAATGTCTAGAGAGATGAGAAATGGAACCACGAGAAATGGAAAAAGCCAAATGATTTGTTGCCATATATGTAGCTGAGGCATTTGTTTTTTAACCAGTAAAAGCAACACACCTAAATTCTGCATTCAAATATAAATTTCAGAAAGGGATTTCCTTCCTTAGAAAAAAATTGCATCTCCCCTTTTGTCTGAGCTTTGCCTACAAGGTGTGGTCCAGCAATATTAAATTTACAGGTAATTAAGTGAGTTTGATGCTGAAACACTTGGTACCACTGCTGTTTCTGGAGGTCAATAATCCCACATGAATAACAATATCTGTAGCTCTAAATTTGTATCTTTATAAAAGTGCTGATGGCCTGCATTCTGCATAAGTTCTATATCTCCAAAGTACTTCCGACATTGAAAAGAACAGCAAGACAGTGAACACATAATTGTTAGCTGTATTTCATGTTCACAGTCCCTTTGAGAAAGGCCCTAATTAGTCTAAGCAGTGTTTAATGTAAATCAAGTTTCACTTTCAAAATTTCAATGGCCCCATTCTGACAGAATGTAGATTTTTTAATGCTATACATAAAACATGGGTGCTAGTAAAACACTGTAATGACAGGCAGGGAGGAGCAGAAATCAATACATGGAAAGTTACTGAAATTAGGTAGGCATGACCTCCTGAAGCAGCCTTGGAAATCAACCCTGATCACCCAGACTTTCTAGGTAGTTGCCGAGGATTGGGACTTCTGTCTTTGCACCCACCACTGTGCATTCTACCCAAGCTTCTGCAAGTGATTTCTCTGACTTACTGAGGAAGAAAATGCTGAAGGGCTTCCCTGCATGAGAAACATGATGCTAGACAACCCTTGGGACACTGCTGAGATTCTCAATGCCCTGATTTATTTTACAGTGTAATTCAATTATGGAAAATAGAGCGTGCTTTTATATTTTCCAATCCTCTTATACACCAAATCACAAAGGCAGATACCCTCTATTAGTGTTTGATAACATGTGGTTAGCAGGGTTATAAAGAAAAAAAAGGAGTACTTACAGACTTAGTATAAGTGATGATTAATTTTTATTAAGAGGATGCATTTATAAATCATAAGCTGACAATTTTTCCAATGATCTTTTTTCTGTGAGTTGGGTAGTCCTTTGCTATGCAGAATGCAGAATTGTATATGAGATATTTGAGTGTCTAAAACGATGTATGATAAATGAAGTAGCATGCTACTTATACGCTTATCATGCTCCCTGACTAGCAACAGGTTCAGCAAAGGGCACAGCCAGTAAATGAAATTTTCCACCAGGACAATATATCATCACAAGAAATGTATGCGCCGGAAACTTACAAGCTTGCTCAAGATGCGGACAAGGTGTGAAATGGTAAAAAATGAAAAGCAGCACATCGAACGGCAAATTTCAAATTCAAGTGAATATTGGTTGGGGCTGATGCTTTAGCTGTTTCAAACCACAAGAGTGAGGGAGAAGATGCAAACACTGTCTGAAGGCAGGAATAAGTTCCTGTTATTACCAATGCCACAGAAGCAAAGGCAAGGGCATAGAAGTGTGTGTGTGGATGCTGTGATACTAATTGAGAAAGAGGTTTCAGTCATTTTTTCTGAAGAATCTTCATTATATTCAACCTTGAACAAGTCCCTTAATACTCTCATACTTTAATTTTTCTGGTTGCTAAATGCAAGGCAGGAAAAAATAATCTCTGAAGCGTCCTCTTTAGAAAGACTATTTGGTGGGTTCTAATTTTGAAACTACCAAAAGAAATGGCCAGAGTAGAGGGTTTTCACTGCATATAATATTAACAGTTTTTTTTAGGAGAATGTTGCAATTGCATTTTGCTACTTAATCCAACAATAAAAGCATTTACCCTGGAAAATGCAAATGTGCTTGGTTTCAATAATTGTCACACCTCAGAGCTTACTCTTGTCATCTTTGATGTCCATTAAAGCCACTGAACAATGTCCCTGTCACAGAAGTGCCTGTCCAATCCAGGAGGTGGAAGCTAAGTCCCCCCACATGTTCACATCTGGAGACACCAAGGTCCTTTGTTGATAGGCACCATGCATTCCATCTCCCTTTGCTAGCTATTGCTGGTGACAGTGTGAAGTGACAGCTGCAAGGGTGAATCACCTGCAGGTAGTGTCAATAAGTATAAATTACAATAGACCTCAGTGACAGCTATTCTAAAGAAGGGCTTCCCATATGTTAAAAAGCTCAGTAGAGACAATGCCCAGGAAGTAAAAGAATAAATACAATCTGATGCTGACCATGTCTTGTCAACACCAAGGACCTCAGAGGAGAAATGGGCTGAGACTCAGGGACATGGAAGGAAAGGGGCAGTATGCTGGGCAGTGTGGGCAGGTTCAGCACTACAGCTGACCAGCTTGTAACCCTGAGTGACTGAAATGGGAATGGTGATAACTGCCTTACCAAGTCACCCTATGGATGAGAAGAAACTAGCTGGAGTGCCTTGAGCATGCTGCTTGACATCTGGGAGTCATTCTCCTTATGATGAGCACTGATCCTGCTGTGATACTGCTTTTGTTTCTTCTTCCTTTTCTAGAAATGAATGCCTGTGAATTTGTGTCAGTAAAGAGAGATGGGCTTCTAAAAAGAATCAGGCGAGTGAAAAGCATGTTTATAGTAAGGAAAAGAAAAGATGAGACTGTACTAATTAGGGTAAGAAAAGTAGCCGGTCCTAAATTGTAAAGGAAGGCTTGCATCATCATCCTGGTAGTACAGACATCAGCTAAATAATCCAGCAGGTTGAGATGTGAAAAGTATTAGAAATGCATGAACCAAAAGAAGGAAGCCAAAATAAACAATTTTCTGTGCACAGTGGAAAAGCAAAGCTTGAAAAGAATTGTAGAAGACAGCTTATATTCAGTTAGGTCTGGCAACAAAGTTATTTTGTTAGATGGTGCCCTGATCTGGATCATTTTACTTCTAGAAAGATGTTCCATGTCATAGAAATAGACAGAAACAATGGCATTAATGATGCATGGAAAATTCAATGTGCTGGCAAGGAGACTGACATTAGCAGATAGCAATTTTTTTGAGAAGTCTCCATTAAATAGTAATTTTGTTCATGTGAAGAACAGAAGCATGATTAGAACAAAAGACACTTTGATATCTAGAGGGGATGGGTTGCTGAGAAGCAGGATAGCCAGAGACACTTAAGGAAGGCATTTTCTAGGAGCATGCCTGACAGACCCTCCTCTGCTTCCTCTCTGCCTCCTGCCTAGAGATGAGCATATGGCTATGTTTGTCTTAACCTAAAGAAGAAGTCACCAAATCCAATAATTGATGGAAACTAATCTTCAGAGCAAAATTTATAGCAGCTAAGGCTCAGGAGCAACTAGGGCCCCAGTCCTGTGTGATATCAAAGGGTGCCATCCACAGTACTTTCTCTCTTGACGTCCCAAGAAGACTTCCCAATAGGCAGGGTTGAAAGCCCCATATGCTTATCAGACACTGGGGAATATTTCAGTTCAGGTTCACAATCTAATTTTAATTGTAATAATTTCTGAGAGTATCATCCTATTCAATATTTGGGTGAACCAATTCATCATTAAAATGGAAACACATTTTTCCTAATAGAGAATTTGCACTAACCTTGGCGTATTGTCTGCAGGATGGGGCTCCTATGGTACTGTGTGCTTAGCTTACACTTATTGTAGCATTTCCATACAATTTATGCTAAAACAAACGGGGCAGGAGGCCCACATATCTATGGGTAGCAGAACATTAAAGATTTAGCAATGCTTTTCTCCATGCTGAATGCCATTTAATGAAACATCTCAGAGGAAATAACCACATGCTCTGATTTCACAACTGGGAGCTTGGAAAACACAAGTGGGGGACAATTGAGCAGATGGATTGATATAATTAAAGTCATAAGGTTTTATGTTTTTTTAAAGACTCTGCTGTGCAGGAAAATGAGTCACAAGGAGGTACAGCAGTGTAGCCATGTGGTAGAGGTGACACTCCTAAGCCTACATTTCTTACAGAACACTGACTGCCAGCAGGAGTGGTCTGAGCATGTGGAGATGCCCAAAGACCAAAGGCTCACATGCCACCTTCTATACCATAGGCCCTGTAGACATAATGGCTCCTTTGTGTAATAAGTGGAAAATGCATGTTCGTCTGCAAATCCTTCCTTCCCATTGCAGATAACAGGAACACAGCAATGCAAGAAGCTTTACACTGATTTGTGTCTATAAGTTACAAATTATTGGCAACTGAAGTGACTTGAAAGGCAGCTAATTTGGTCAAATAACAAATTGCTGAATTCAAGGTAAATACCATATTATTGAAACATTTGAAAACTAATAGGAGCTCATTTATTTTTCAAATAACCTATTTATATGTTCTGTCTTTTTCACTATATTAAGAACTCTCTAGTGCTTATGTTGGAATATTGCAATATTGACAATATAGGTCATAACTGGTATTTTGGGGGCAGCAATGAAGTCACTAGCTAATAAAACATCCAAGGAATGGTGAATTAGCTAACTGTTTGTATGTGTTTTATTTGAAAATTTCTTAAATACTCAAGTTGCAATAGAAACTAAAATACTATTAATGATAAGCTTAAAAGTAGTTCCAAGAAGAATAGAAATATTACAGGCAGAGCTAGGAAATTTTGTAGATGTCTTTAGGAACACACAAAACTTCATTTCATGGGCTAGCTTCAAGTTTAATGCCATGGAAATTGATCCCACTGCAGCAGATTCTTTGCCTTTAGCATGTGCATTATTTCAGAGCAATGACATGGGCCATAACTACTCCTGATCTTAGCATGTCAGGAAACATGAAACAATTGCTACAGCAATAATATTTGCTTCATATGTTGAGTTCAGTGAAATCCCTAGTATCGAGAAGCTAAAAGAGGATTCTAACAACTTCAGCTCCTGTTCACTCTATCGTGTTCTTGTCACTCTGTAGTGGCATAGTACCATGAAGATTCATTCTCTAAATATTGGAAACTGACTCTAGCTGGAAGGACCAACATGCATTCTTATAACATTGAAGTTTTTTTTAATTAAAGAACTCTCATTCTAGTGTTCACAATCCACATTCTTCCTAGAGGAATTCCTCTTTATTCTACAGCTTGCAAATGCAGTAGTAATCATTCTAGTTCACCTTGGCTATTCGTCAAAAGTCAGCAGTTTATTTTGATCTAGCAAAGGAACAGGCAAACAGCATTGATTATGTTCTTTCCTTTTTTATTACTGAGATCTTTGTGTCTGCTGTTCGTGTTTGAGAGGATGAACAACTAACAAACATCTAGATAATATCTAAAAATCATGTCAGTGATGGTATATATTCAGATGGTAATCATTAATAATTTTATCTGCTTCTAACATTTTAAACTACTGATGCATTTCAGGAATATATTTGTAGCAGCTTTTATCACCATAATGACAAAATCCAGTGACTATTATATACTTCGACTTTTCTACCCTAAACACAGAGAGGAATCATAGACATCACTTTACATTTACTTTTAAAAAAATAAATTGTACTTGTTCCTAAATGGTCGGTAATCATTTCTAACATAATGCAGTAGAAATGTCATTTGACACCAAGGAGTTGTGACCCATAAGTTGAGAACCACTGCTATGAGACTCTCCTTCAGTGCATTGGATCCTCTGCTTCTGAGAGATGGGATGGATCTTTCACAGCACAGTTTTCAGGGGTAATTCTGGAAGAAGTATCCAAGCTCACACACATTCTTCTGGCCTGAGATGTGTCACTGAGTCCTACTCAGCTGCAAGACAGCCCAGAGGATACTCTGTGGATCCAGGCGAAAAACATGATAAAGAATTTGGCTGTTCACAGAAACACTGACTACATCACCCATTTGTTTATGGTCATAATTCCACCTTGTTTAAAATGGTCTACCTATATAAATTCCCAAGAGTTGTGATGATTAAATATGATGTTTATAAAGCATTAAGTGCCTGGTATTTAATAAATGGTCAAAATGCTGTTTTCTTGGAATTTTATTTAATTTCTATGGTCAAATCCATGAAACTATGAAGGATGCAAAGATATTTCAGTTAAGCTAACAGTATTAAGATCGTTTGATTATTTGCTTACCACGCTTTCTAGCCAGAAAATCTTTCATTCTGTGATTGTAAATGCAATCAGGCCTTATTCCACTGTCTCCTGTTCACTCTCTACCATCTCTAAGCTCAGTATACTTGACATTTTAGACTGGATAGCTTTGCCTGCAGGGCTTTTCTGTTTCTCACATTCAGGATTTTCCCTGGGTCTCTACTTTGTAGATACCAGTAGGATTGCTTCTTCCATAAGGAAAAAAAAACCAAAAAAATGTTTCCAGACATTGCCATATATTCCCTGGGAGTTGGGGGATGAATCACTCCTAGCTGAGAACTGCTGCACTATATATTATTTTTCTGTATTGGAGATCGAGCTGAGGGCCTTTTTCATGCCAGGCAACCTCTCTACCACTCAGCTACCTTCTCCAGTCCTCTTCTTTTCCTAGCATCTCAGTAGCTTATCAACACAGACCTATTTCAGGTGGTGGTTGTGTTGTAACAAGTTTTGTCAGCTTAGAGTTCATCTGACACATACAAACCATTAACTATACTGACAACTACTGACCCACACTCTCCTTTTGCTTATTATTTATTTCAAGAATGGCAGACACTATTAGAGTTAGCTCTGATGCTTGTGTGGGAGCTCGTGTGCTGTTAGGACTTTCCTTGGTGTGGGAAACTGGAGGGTGCACCCACCAATCACTCAGTTCCGTAGGCTTTGATGGGGCCTGTTACTAACTATCTCTGCACACTGGGGCTGTGCCATTCAGTTGGGCTACCTTGAGTTTAATACAAAGCTTATGGGAATCATTTCATTTTCCCTCAGTGCAAGAAATAAGTGGGATGAATTTTGTAAGTGCTCAGCATTTAATATATGTTCAGCAGATGTGAACTAAGTTTGGAGCAGTATATATCTGCTTTAAAAGTCTCCATATTTCTGTTAGAAACTCCCACTTATCTTATAGGGTTCAAGACCACACACATTGTTCAGGAGCAAAGATGGTAAGATAAATGGAAAAGAACCTGTTATAAAATTACTTTTGAAAACATACTTTTTCTGTGTGAACAACATCTTCCTGTAGGTAATATTTATATAATTGCTGAGAAACTTTAATCAGTAGTAGCTCTTTTTATTTTTAAAATTTATTTGTTTGTACTATTTTATGTGCATTGGTGTTTTGCCTGCATGTATATCTGTTTTAGAATGTCAGCTCTTGGGGTTACAGACAGTTATGAGCTACCATATAGATGCTTGAGTTTGAACCCAGATCCTCTGGAAGAGCAGCAAGCCCTCTTTAATTTCTGAGCCATTTCTCCAGATCCCTAGTAGTAGTTCTTAATGAATGAGCTTAAATACTGAGAAGGTCAATCAGTTGATATCAGAGCCTCAGTGTGAATATACCTTATTAGTGAAAATATTAGGCAATCAGGTCATGAGGAGGATGAGAGGTAGAGGAGGAGGAGGCATTTCTTCTTTCTAGAATAATCTCCGATCTATTTAACAGATGCTTGGCTTGAGTCTTCGATTTCTATGCTTCTGGAAATATATTGAGAAATGACACTTCTTCTAAGAGAGCAATGCCATTGGCATCATTGCTGAGAAGTGGCTTGGGCTGAGAAGCAGCAACACATTTTGCTTAGCAGTTGAAACCAAGGGAAGAATGGAGAATCTTGGAAAGATAAGGAAATATTTTGACTAAAACTTGTTCCATTTTCTTTGTGGTTGACCTTTTGGACAATGTTTTGCCATCTCTTCAAGACTGCCTTATGAAGTACAGGTGGAAGACACACAAACAAAAGTCATCTTATTTCTCTCACCAGCATTTTATATATGCCCAAGTAAATGTCAAGAGAGCAGCTGTCTTCTAACAGAAGCTATCAATCTACCAGAAGCAGCATATCTCAAGAGAGGCTCTCTTTACTAAACAGGAACCTGATGCTGAAAAGGATCCCTGCTTCCCATTCCACAACCACCACTCACCACTCTGTGGTCTATTGCAGTCCCTGATGGATTAGCAGTGATGTAGTTGTGGTTACAAAGAGATGGAGATCAGAAAGCTTTCAGTGTCTGTGTCTCATCCCTAGGGTCTGTTTACTCCACTGATATGTTCTGTAGAGTCCACAAGGCACTCCCAGTACAGCTATTGTGGACCCATCCATGAGCCAGGGAGCAAGGGTCCCAGCCTCAGCAGCTATTAATTAAGGTAATTGTTCCCAGGACTGCAATTACAACCCAAAAGATCCCACTTAGCATCTCTTCAGGAATCTCTTGTTTCTGTAATGCAGATGTCTCTAAAAGATTCATTTACAGCCACTTACTGATTACATTTACTTCAGTATATTGTTTCAGATGGACAGGACGGGAAGCCAATACTGGATATTGACTTGGGCAGCATCCTGTGATTACATAGGCTGCCCCAGCTATCATTAACCACCCTGTTTTATTTTCTGAGTGCCACAAACACTATTGGTGACAGATCCATGACCTTTTCCCTAGAAATGTTATGACCTGCATGCATGGCAGAAATGACTTGAGGGATGGATGTCAGCTGGCTCTTTCAATGCTTTGACAGAACCTACAGCAAGAATCTCTGGCTCTGAAATTGGAGGATATTTTGGTGGGAGAACTAATCGCCTTTTATTTATATAGAATAATAAAGATGGGAAAATGGAAGCGAAGGTCTCCCTTCTATATAACATATTCCAGCCAGCTCTCAGAAGTAAAATTAATGTTTTATTTTAAATTTGGAAAAATATTCACAATTAAAGGTCACCACCATTAAGAAAAATGAGTGAGTTAGGGAAGTGCTTTCTGAATAAACATAAAGACCTGAGTTGAGATCCACAGCACTCATGTAAAAGCCAACAGAGCAGCATGTATCTTTAACCATAGTACTAGGGTAGGGGAAGACAGGCAGATTTCAGAGACTTGTGTCCAGTTCAGTTGAAGTGACAAGTTCTCGATAAAGTAGAACTTTATCAGAACTCAAGGAGGGAGAAAAGAGGTCAATGCAGAAGTGGAGGTGGGAGGGAGGAGGCAAAAATAACAAAAGAATGCTTGAAAAAACAATAAGGAATTATTTTTTATTTACCCCAAATTATATGTAATACATAAAAGTACATGTGTTTATATAACATATATAGTTTAAATAAAGTTAAGGCACTTGGGCTAACAATTTTCTTTCCAAGAGTCATAGGAAGGGGGAGATCTTTCATGGGGCTCCATCCTTAGACAAAGAACTATAGTCAAATAAGGGATGGTGAGAAGCAGAAAGCAGTCTTCCCAAAGAGGGGAGCCTGCTAATTGGTTATCCAATGCTGAGTGGTCAGCTCTTATATCATGTGCTGTTAAGCAACAGGTTTTTATTTTCACACACACACACACACACACACAAAGAAGAGGAAGACAAGAATTGGAAAGAGAGTAGGGAGAGAGCGCATGGAAAAAATCAAAATGGATGAAAATTACAAAAATATATTTTAATAAGAATATTTTTCTCAAATTATAAATATAATTTAAAAATAATCACTAAAAAATGAGGTGGAGGGAGATAGAGGAAGACATCCAACGTTGATCTCTGGCCTCCAGATATTCCTACACACTGGTATGCAATACACACACATATACCACACACACGCATACAAACACAAACTCATACACACATACTCAAAAATAGCTAATACATAGTATATTTTGAGTTTCTGATGTGAAAACATTAAGTATAGCATATATGTCTATTTACATATTTTAAAAACCCACAAATATAAATGCCGTGTGTAAAATAACTTCAGATTATAAAAACAGAGGGAAGGAAAAAACTGTGGCCTATGTAAGGCAGATGAGTTTATCCCCAGCTTTCTAACCCTCTCTCCTCACCTTCTCCATCTCCAGCAGCTTAATTTCACCAACTGCTCTTGGAGCTGCAGTCTCAACACCAGCTGTAGACTGACTCCTAGCAGGATGCCTTAATGGTACCAGAGTCAGGAGGTATCTGGACCTAGCAGGTTAGAGCCCTGTAACAGGGTGGGGAAGTCGTCATGTTTCCAAAGCTTCCATGTAGTGATTTTGAGGGAGCAAATAGCCCCAACTTCAACTTATTAAAAAGAACTTGTTGTTTTCTTATTAGGGAAAAAAAATAGAAAACTCTAAAGTAGCAAAGTTCACAAATGAAGTACAGTTGATGTGAATAGTGGCAATAAAAGAGGGAGTCCATCCAGACGGTCTGAAAGGACTGTTCCCAGTACTGAGTGAGTTTATTGAAATGCTGTGCAAATGTCAATTTAGCCAATGGCCTTAGTTTTCAGATTTTCTACCTACAGTCAATTCTGCTTCATGAATAGACAGAAAGGAAGAAAGAAAGAAAGAAAGAAAGAAAGAAAGAAAGAAAGAAAGAAAGAAAGAGAGAAAAGTAGATAATAGATTTCAAAATTCTAAAGCAAATAATTTTAGGGCTTATGCTTTGCCATGGGGCTCAGAGTATTTAAATTATATCAGATATTTAAGGTACAGTAACTAGAAATTAAAGATTTGAAGAGTCACAAGCAACTGTCAGTGTAGTAGTGGAAAGAGGAACCACTCACCCCTGGCTCCCTCTTAACCCCTCACCCCAACCCCCAAACAGAAGGGGACAGGCTTATTCTTTCCTACCTGGAATGCACTTCTCTGGTCACAGAAACAATTGCAATTATTTCACAAAATTGGAACCCAAAGGGGGAAAAAATGGACTTTTGAACAAACCATTTGCAGGAAGATATACATTTGCCATTTTGCTAACACGTTCTAGGTTTGATGAGGTAACAATCATACTTTCAAGACAAAAGGGAAAGTGGTTTATAATAAAACCTTTACGTTCAGTGCACTTGCCTCTCTTGTGTGCATTTGAGGGTTTTCCTGGACATTACCTAAACAATGCAGAACTAAGGAGCAGCCGCAGCAGCGTGCCTCTAGAATGTGCAGCTGGATTGTGTTTGTGAGCCTTTGATGCTCTTCTCTAATAACCCCAAGTCAAAGGCTGAATGCATCCAACAACAGTAGCTGAAAAAAGTGCAATGAGTCATATTATAAGAAAATGGAGAAAAGGATACAGGCCTCTCCACTGAGCACAATCCTATATTGTAGGCAATCTCTGATAACACCCTTTTCATTTCAGCTCAGTCCCATAAAATTACCACTAACATTACAACTCATGCAGAACACAGATAAATGTAAAAATGTCACAGAATTCTTCCAGATGGGACTTTTAGTTCCACTAGATCACCATCTACTTTTTACTTGTCTAATATTTCATTACAACCTTCCATAAGTTAATTTTCTTCCCACTGACCATGTAAATCACAAATCAATTTTCATTTAAAATGCCTGACTACAGATTGCTCCTGAAAGCTTGGGGCGTATGCTTCAGTGAACTCTCCAATGTCCTTAATGTACATTAGAAAAATGTTGTTTTTCTAAAAAAAAAAAAAAAAAAAAAAAAAAACCTTAAAAAAAAGGAATTAATTTTACCTTAAAATCTGGCATGAGACCTGCAGCTTCCTATGTTCTCCTTAAAAGGCAGGTGTATCTTTAGGCATGAAATCACTTTTGGCCAAACATTTGCCATGAAAATAGCAATGTTTTACACCAGCATAAGGCACAACGTTCTTACCAAAGAAAAAGCCTGGCACATTCCACACATCTATTATACACAATATACACAGCCTAGCTCTTAAAGGATAAAACAGAGGTAAATTTTGAGATAACATCTCTTTTATAATTGATAACCGTGTGAATCCTGTAAATATAGAAATGTTTCCTTAACAGTTAGCCGCTTGATATTCAGGTTTCCCTTCAATGACAGAGGTAGGAGATCAACTATATGTATTCCCAGAAATATTCAGGCACTAAAGAAATCTTCAGCTTTTGTCAGGAGAATGTGAAGCTTGTAAATTGGGATTGAACTGGGCAGTTATGAAGCAGTGAATTTTTTTTATGAGAAGTCTCAAATTTTTGTTTCTTAATTAAAGTATATAATTTGATAGTCTTCTGCATTGGGTAGATATTTATTTCTGGTAACATTTTGAGTTCTTTTCCAGCACTGGTGGAATTCAAAGAGGCTTAAGGTTTTGTTCATTAAATTTCTAAGTAGTATTTACCTGTGAATACAGTATTGAAATATTCCAGATAAAAAGTAGCAAATAATTGTAACCAGAAAATTGTTTCAACATGGAACCCTGTCCCAGGTTCTACAGAGAAATTTGGGCTGCAGAGTCATCTTCCCAGGGCATGTCAGGGGTGTGGTTTGGCAAGATAAGTTTGTGGTTCTGAGGCGCTCACTTGGCCACTCTATAGGAATCAAGTATGCTCATGAGCACTGTACCTAGGTGACTCACCTTCATTCCCAAAGAATTGTGAGTCATTTAGGAAAGTGTCTGGGCAGAAACACTGGGTGGGTTGCCAATGTTGGTAGCTATGTTTCCTCTTTTTATTTTTCTTTTCAAGAAGCATGTTCTTCCTGTTTTGAACAGCAAATAGTCTCAGAGCAAGGCTTTGTGGGTTGGAAAAGCATTACCCAGGAAACATACAACTTTCTTCCTGGAAGTTGGCCAAAAATTAATGCAATTTTATGATCCACCTATTAATCTCCTGAAAAAGATACAATATTATTTTATGAGCACCAATGACTTTATGGTCTTGAGGGACCTCTGCCCACCAGCTCTCTACTTTTGAGGTAACTTTGTTTTCGGTGTGTGTGTAAATGGTTTTAGGGCTGATTATTTTGTATTGGGTAATTACTGAGGGGGCTCATCTCTGGGAGAGGCCATCTCTACATGTCTGGGCAGTCATTAGTTGCCTGCCTGCAGTTCTTTGTCTAGGGGTGGGACCCTGAGATCTTCCCCTTCCATGTTAGTATGTCTATTGATATTATCATTGTTCTGGTCTTCATTATGCAGCCATTTACAGGAGATACTCTTTCATAGCAAACTTCCTTAGATATCTGCGTCTACTCAAATATCTGTATGATAGTTATATGCCACGTGTAAGCAATGAAAGAAAAAGAGGTATTAGTTTGAGATTGGGAGCGGAGGGTGGAGAGAAGAAGAAGGAAATGATATAATTATATTTTAATTAAAATGTATACAGATAATAAAAACATTTAGCTTCACACACAAAAGAAAAAACAAGGTAACGTCTTGTGATGTGTGTCTACTAGTTGTACATTACATTTCTTTCGAATAATACCAATTCATTGCATGTGAAAATTATTAAAAATACATACACTGGAAATGCCTAGATTATAGTACACAATACTGGATAAAATGCTAATATAGAGAATCAGTGCAATTTAGTTATTACCTAAAGCCCCTGTGGCAGAAATTTAGGTCAGAGCAAAATAACAACTAAAACAGAATTGACTAGAAGAGCTGATGCTATATTCTGAATTGACCAGAAAGTACTCATGGCCTTGATAGACAAGTTCTAGATAGTCACAGAAGGTAATGAGGCAGTGATTATAGGCATATAAATATTTTTACTTACTGTGATGATTAGTTCTAACTGTGACCTTGACATAGTCTAGAATCACATGGGCAGGGAGTCTCAATGAGGAGTTGTATGGATTGTGTTGGCCTGGGAGCACATCTGTGAGGGATTTCTTAATTGAGCTAGGAAGATCCACCCTGAATGTGGGCAACGTTGTTTCTGCACTGAGTGAAAGGTAAGAGTCAACTGACACTGGCTGGCATGTATCCATTCTCTCTTTGTTCATGACTATGATGTGACTAGGTGCTACAAGTTCCTGCTGCCTTGATGCCCTTAATGATAGACTTGTGAACTGTAAGCTAAAATAAATACTATTTACATAAGTTGTTTTTACCAAGATATTTTGTTATAGCAACTGAAAAGGAAATTAAAACAATTCTGAGGATTCAGAAAAGGAATTAGATACTTCTCAAAAGTCAAGTATGGTTTTGAGATTGGAAACAAGTGGTTCTAAAAAAAGAGAACAACCATAATCCACCGAGCAAGACACTATATAAAAAATCTTCAAGCAAACTTCTCTCTTATTATATGTAATTTGGTCCAGATAAATTTATAAGTATATTGTAAGTCAATAAAGAAATATAATTTGCATAGCAATAATTTCCTTCAAGGCAAAATTTGCTAATATTGGCCTGCATGTCTCTTGTATGGACCTAAAAATGTAAGTTCAACAGCAATTAATAAATACTGTAATGACAATATTTGAAATTGGAAGGGCATGGAATATAAAATAACATCCCAAGTATGTATTCTCTTCAGGTTATTTTAAAATTTGTAGTCATGTAGTATGATCAAGTTCTATGAGCCTGAATCTCTAGAAAATTGTTCTCTCCAAATGAAACTCAACCATACTAAATGACAACTTTATATCCACTAGGATGACTATACCAACAAATCAATCAAACAACCAGTCAAATTCACCAACCTACTAAACAAACAATAGAATCCAAGACAAAAATTCAAAAAAACAATAATATACCAACTATTAATTTTGCTATTAATTATTTGGATGACATTATTAATAAAGATAACTCGGTAGTTCATAAAGAATTATTTTGGGGTATGTGTATATAGGTATTTATAGAAAAAGTTGGTTTTAAGTCCATGTGCATCAGATAGTGTAGGCACTATCCAATTGTTTAAGAGCTCAGATAGAAGAGGCAGAGGAAAGGTGAATTATTCTTCCATACCTCCTAAGATGGGACACTTTTGATCTCCTGCCCCTGGACAGCAGACTCTAAAGTGCCACAGTTTGTACAATACCATGATGACTTCTCCATTTTCAGGCCTTCAAGTGGGCTGTGACTTGTGCCTTAGCAGCTCTGTGACAGTTTCTAGACTCAGGCTGAGCCACAATATTAGTTTCCTAGGTTACAGAGAGGCCTCACCAACTTTTCTGGTCTCTGTCAACTCTGATATTTCTTTAGAAAACACTTATTAATACATTGATCTAACATGGACAACTTCCCTGGAAACATATCAAATTAATATATAGGCATAAAGGATAATACTCATTCATCTGAGTAAATACTATCCAGCCTGGTACCTGACACCCTGGATCCATGCCAGTAGACATGGATCCAAGCTTAGTTCTCTTAATACCAATACTAGTACATCAACTCACAGGTCTGGGGTCTTGTTCTCAAGCCAGTATAGATATTTGAACTAAGGCCCATGGAAAAATCTAGAATTAAAGTGTTGTCTCAATAGTAAAAAAGATACCATTATTTCTTATCTCAGGAAACTGATGAAGATATCTGTCTCTGTCAAAAGCTTTGCTTAAGAAAAACATACCCAAGAGAAACTGGAATCCAGATCAAAATACTACATGGCAGACATATGTCTAAGAAGACAGATTATTCTTTGAAATCTGTTGGGCATGCCACAGAAACAAACCTTTTTATTCACAGTCCCCAAAGTTGAAAGTTTGAATAGGATAAAAACAATCTCTTCGTAAAGTGAGTTCGAGATAGAAAATTAATTACCCCAAAGAAACTAATCCACCCTGACAACTAGAAGGACAGTGCTTTAGTCAACTGCTCTGGAACTGAAGCTGAAGTACAGTGGGAAGCAAGTCAAAAAATCAGCTTATTCAAAATAATTAAATAGAAATAATAAAAAGTGAAAGAAAAATCAAGTTAAACATCTAATAAATAAAGCATGTTTATTAAAATAAAAAAATTAATGCTAAATAAACAGTAAACATAGCTGCAGAGAGAATAAGCAAACTGGATGTAGATCTAAGGAAATAAAAAAATGGGCAGCATGCCATCAAGAATAGGGAATGCATGAGAGCATTTAAAAGATGCAAATACAGTACCTTCTGTATGTATTATAAGAGATACAAATGCCAAGCAAGATAAATAGAAATAAATCCACCTAAAAGCCTTTCACAGTAAAATTGGAGACTCTCTAAGGTAAAGAGAACATTTTAAAATAAAAAATAATCAAAACTATATTTTATCTATGAAAAATGACAAAATAACATGCCTATTATCAAAAATATTGAGTCTGGATGATAATTGTCTCATTTTCTAAAAGTAATTACCTAGAATTTTAAGCCCAAGTAAGCTGGGCCGTGGTGGCTCATATCTTTAATCTGGCATTAGGAAAGCAGAGGCAGGTGGATCTCTGAGTTTGAGACCAGCTTGTTCTACAGAGAAAGTACCAGAACAGCCAAGTTCACACAGAGGAACTATGTCTTGAAACAAAACAAAACAAAACAAAACAAAACAAAACAAAACAAAACAAAACAAAACAAAACAAAACAAAACAAAACAAAACAAAACAAAACAAAACAAAACAAAACAAAACAAAACAAAACAAAACACCAAAAAGGGGGGTGGTGCTGGAAAACGTGTTACTGAAGCCTGAGAAGGAAGAAATGTGCTACACAGAGAGTGAAGACTTATGCACACATGCCAAAGGTTAAGGGAGCTCCCGAGTACTGTAATATTCTAAATATCTCAGGTAGGGAGCTCCGAGGACATAAGAAGGGAAGACAAAGTGGGCTCATCATTGGGAGGAAAGGCTTCTCTAGATGCCCCAAGTCAGTCATGGCTAAAGACTAAGACAGACTTTTGTACCAGTAGACGAGAACATAGAAAACACAGTAATGCAATTAGAATGCAGAAAAAGAGAACAAAGTAGCAAAAAGTATGGTCAAAAGAAAACCCCATAAAACAAGATGATTGAAGTAAATGAAAAAATTCTCTTTCTGTAGCAACACAAATAAATCTCAAACACAAAACAGTGAGCAAAACAGACAAAATACAAAAATACATTCATAGTACAGTGTCATTTTGCAAACCTTCAGTACACCGAGAAAATGAGAACTCTGTATTTCATGTATGCATATCATGATATTATCACCATCAGAGGGGTAGTATTTACTTGTAAAAGGCCAGGGGTGCTATGGAGGAGGCTCTAGCCATAGTCTCAAAAACCTCTTTAATTTCTTAAGATAAATATTAGGATAAGATAAAATATTGCAAGCAGGATGGGGATGAAACTGGTAATGACATATGTCACATAAAGTGGCACAAACTGAAGATTCATAAGCAGATAAAGCTAATGTTGACATCTGTTAATTTGATATCACTTTTATGCCTATAATACATGCAAAGTTATGCATCATATATGTGTATTTTATCTACTTAAAAAATGACAATTCTCTAAATTTTGAAGAATTTCCTTTTATAGTCTAAAAAGGTAAGTCACTTTGGATTGTGATGAGTGGAAGCCACTTAAAGTGCTGTGCTGCTCTTTTCTATAACCCCAAAGCCCAGAAACCACAGAGGGAACCCCTGAGATATGTTGTGTAATGGCTGTTGTGTACATGGGTCCTTTGTAAATTTCTGCTTGAGTTTCCAAGATTGAAATGTATGTGTATTATTATTTTAGTCAACACAGCTTGTAACTAGTGCTGTATGTACCTGAGATGCATATGTAGATCCTTCAGGCCAGTGCTGACCAAGACAAACAATGTAAGACACAAGTATGATTTAGAATTCTGGCGTCCTTGCTTTAAAAAGTGTAAAATTAGCAGGGGAAATTAATATAATAATGCATTCCATCTAGGACTCTGATCTTCTTTGGGATTCTTTCCTCCTATTGGGTTGCCTTGTCCAGCCTCAACAAGAGAGGGCTTTTGCCTTGTTTGACTGTGTCTGGTTTGGTCCTGTTTGACTCTTGTCTCTTAGAGGCCTACTCATTTCTGAAAAAGGGGAGTAGACTTAGCGGTGAGGGGAGGGGTGTATGTGGGTAGATGGTAGGATTAGAGGGAGGGGAAACTGTTGTCAGGATGTACTGTATGAGAGAAGAATCTTTCCAATTTTAAACAATATTCTATCTAAATAAATCAAATTGTGGCCAGATTTTCAACATCTTGGATTGATAAACTTGCATCTTTGTGGGTTTTCATTTATAGCATAATTCATCTTCCAGCAGCCACCTTACAACTGCCAAAAGGTCACATGTGGCTTATGACTACCATGTTGAACTTTACGTCTTTCAGTCATGAAAGTAGCTATCATCATTGTGCACTTGGGCCTTGTGTAAAGCATATTCCCTATGGCATCATACTTAACATTTAAAAACAGCCATGGAAAACCAGACAGAGAGTGGTCGGCTGGAATTAAAACTGATCAGTATGATTCACATACCATTCTATTTACTTGCTCTCAATGTTTGTCCAAGGGCAAAGGGTCTGTCCTAATTAATTCTCTCATGGCCATTAGTCTTTGTAGTAACTGACCACCTCAACTCTTACTCTTAGCAGATGCTTAGAGTTTCAGTTAAGTATCATGGTGGAAAGATCGCCCAGGTACACTTCCTTCTTTGCCAGCTCTTGTCAAGGAGCTGGAAAATGAGATCTAATATTTTCTCTGGCTTCAATTCACTTTAAAATGAGACAAAATGCACTGTAGCAGCAACTTGCAAAGAAAGGAGGAGAGCAATGTCATGTAGCTTGGTGCGCCATTGCTGTCTCAGAACCTCTGTCATTCTTCATTCTTCAGCTATCTGACAAACTTCCAAATATGCCTGTGCTCCAGGAAATCCCATTGCCGGGGAAGCTGTGTACCTTTCATGGCTTCCTAATAAACTGGAAGTCAAGAAGAACATAAAATCAAAGGAAATAAAACCGCAGTGGCTGTTGCTTCTGGGGCTGCCTTCTGAATGTGGCATCTCCAGTATCTCATCTGTGCTGACACCTTTCACTCTCAATTATTTGGTTGCTGTCAAAACAAATCAATCACATTACAGCACTGTGTCTTCATGTTACCATTCCACTGTAAGTTAGCGACATTAGCTTTGAAATATATAGAAGTATAAATTTTATCTCTATTATTTATTTAATATAACTTGCTCCCATGTGAGTTATTTTCCAAACACAGCAAACTCAAATTATCTTTTGTCAAATGCTCAGTACATATATACGTTCTGCTAAGAATTTTAAACATAACAGCACTCAGGGGAACAGCGATGCATAAAAATGTGCTAATGGGCCTCAGCATATATGCTAATTTTATCCCAATGAAAAAACAGCAAATATACCATGTGGCATTTTTCTACTCCCAAATTTTGGCTGAAATCTTAGTGAGTGCAGTTAATAGATATATTTTGGGAAAAGATGAAACTAAACTGAAGTAAAAGGCTGGCAATAGCTCATTAATATTTTTTTAAAGCTACTATTCCATATATTACTTAATTTTACTATGTGAATAACCTAAAATGTATTTCCCAGACTATGGTTCTTACAGAACACAGAAATATACTTCTTTACAGACGGTGTCATTTCCACTGACTGACAAAACTATTGTTGTTATAACCCAAAGGTTCTTTAAAGTGAAAAAAAGAGGAAAAAGGATTCAAACATTTTCATTTTGAGATTTTAGAGCTACAACTGCATTTTTAAATAATAGATCTAAATCAATGCAGTTACTTTTCAGCAAAAGAGAAAATACCATTGAAGCTTTCATGTACAAGCTCTTAAAATAACTTTTTTTATATTTGGAGACTTGGCATGTCCTTAGAAGATTAAAAGCCAACTGACAGATGGAGGACTTTTTTTTTTCTTCTTGCTTCATTCTGGCTATATAAGAGGTAAGCAGCAATAGCTCCAACTTGAATGTCTCCATTATGCCCTGGAAAGAGAATCCAGTGCTGACATAATTGCAGGAGCCCAGCAGAGCTCAGAGGAGAGAGTGAGTAAACCTGTTGTGGCTGGGTGGGGTGGTGTCTTCCTGGGCTTCCCTCAGGCATGGAATTGTGGTTTTTCTTTTCAGATCTTTTCTTGCCTCCAAACCTCTACTTTCTCTGACTTTAGTCACGCCAGGTTTCTGTGACAGGATCTCCAGCACAGATCCCATTTTGCATTCCAGATCCAAGGATGCCATCTAGCACAGGTGTCTCCATTTTAGTACCTAGATTCTTATTGCTGAACTAATCAAGGCATCTGTTCTCTCCCCCATTTCTTCTCATCACTCTCCAGCAAATGTTGGTTCTTTGCAGCCCCACATCCTCAAGGCTTCTAAAGCAGTCTACTGCTTTTCATTGGTGCCACCAATGTTCTCCCTAAATTACGGCGATAGTCTCTTGATTAGACTGGTGCCTGCCACAGTACCTGGCAAATAGTGGATGCTAAGCAAATGGTTATAAAATAGATCCATCAATGTTTGGACATAGTAGGAGGAAATGAGGTTTAGCTTTTTCTTAGAGGAAGCTGAGATATTATAGTGTGACCTCTTACTAGGAATATGCCCTATGGGAAGCATATTCATAAGAAATGAATTTCTTGGGGAAACTGTAGCTCCCCATTCTCTAAACTGTAGGGAGAAAGGAGCTGGAGAAGATCTCTCATTTCCATGTCTTTTTTCAATACTTCCCCATTCTCCATTTCTCACTCTTCTCTCAGATATAGAAATCCTCATTTGGGAAAAGGCAACCTGGTAATCCCAGCTGTCTTTCATCTTTCATAATGGTATAAGACTAAGGAGAATTTTAAAACAGTCCAGTCTTTTTCCAGGCAGGCATGTGTACCATTCTAGAAGCAGCCATCTTGGAAAGGCGTTTCTCTCTCTTGCCAGCTCTGATGGCTGACTTGGAATCTAATCCAGTTTGCACATCCTAGTGTAGACAGATTGTGAGATGTTGTGGAAATTCCTGGTGGATTTACAGCCTTATTATGTGCAAACTGGGAATCACATTACTTTCTTGCCTTTTGCTTTGAAAGTAAATGCTTTGGCTCTGCTTTGACATTTATGTGGCAGCTGGAAACCATTATCCTTTGACAATGCTTTATTCCATTGACAGTATCTCTTAAATACGCAGTATACTAGTCAAAGTCCTCATTCATGTGCTTCTACTTTAATCCATGCCCCAGTGCCTCAGCAATGCCTGTTTCAAGGATAATGTACTGCAGAACAGGCTTTTCAGGTATTTTAAATAAAATGTTTGAAGCCTTAGAGATACAGAGGTATGAAAACTGCCAAAGTAAGGCACACTGTAACTACCTTTCACAACTTCTTCATGGTGGATTTGGTATTATTGTATGATATGTCATGTGGGACTCTTCTGAATCACTGAAAATGTGAATTTATGCACTAGGTATTTTTAATATTGTGCTTGGTAACAACAAGCCGCATATCACTCAAAACTAAAAGACAGAATCTGTCTCATTTCTGCTCTCATGTTTCTGGTGTCAGGGGTGGAGGGCAGCTTTCTGAGTGTGCTTATCAGCAGGCTAACACAAAAGAAACTCCCAGGAACCAGCAGTTGCTAGTAATTCCTTGTGTTTAAGATAAACATGGTTGTATTCAGTGCATGTGTCCATCATTCTCTGTCCACACTCTAACAATGGCAACTTTAACCAATATGACCAAACTCCTCACAGACACTGTGACTAAGCTGAAGTCCTGCTCATACATAGTGAATGTGCATGGTTTTATGTTTATTGCTTTTACTGAGAATTAATGCACTTTGAGTTAAGACATAGCTTTTGAAAAAGGAAATAGAAAGTTAACATACCTAACCTTGGTGATGCTGACAATAACATTTTGGGCATGGTCTCACACTTTAGTCAACATAAAGTATTCTTATTTTAAGATAATTATTAATTTAGGTATTTTAGACTATTCAGACACAGAACAGAAGAAATTCAATAATTTGTAATCTCTGACTCTGTAGACTTTATTAGTAAGACTTTTGTATATATATATATATATATGGCTTTTCATCTCTACAGATTGTATATCCTCAGGTTCAACCAACCATGGGGAATCATGGGCTAGTTTATGAATAAGAGTTAGCAAGTAATATACTTGAGCCATAAGCCAAACAGCATGTAATTAATATAAGATTTTGTGTGATTATTTGGGACTGCAGATCTGGATCTTGGAGTGAGGGTGGGTCAGAAACTCTTACTACAAATAGGATGTTTTGGTTGTTTTATTTTGATTTTTAGACGGGGTTTCTCTGCGTAACAGGTCTTGATGTCCTGGATCTCCCTTCACAGACCAGGTTGGTTCAGACTTACAGAGCCCCACCAGCCTCTGCTTCCCAAGTACTGATATTAAAGGCATGTGCCACCACTGTCCATTGTGCCTAGGGATTGGTAAATACTGCATCAGTTTGTAGATGGCACTTGAGCATCTGTAGATGCCTCTTAGAGGAGCATTTGTAGATGTCCCAGAATCCCAGAAACTGTGTCCTAAAGACCCTGAGCAGGAACTGTATTATAATGATTATCCTTTCCTCTTTGTGGTGTGTATACATTGGGTTTCTTTCACAGAATTGGGATAAAGTTAAGTAAATTTGAAACTTCTGTTATTTTAGTGTTATGTTCTGTATCACTAAATAGAAACAAAAATATTTTTTAATGGAACCAACCTTTTAAAAATTGATTGTTTTTTAAAACTATTTACTTTTATTTTATGTGCATTAATGTTTTGCCTGCAAGTATGTTTGTGTGAGGGTGTTAGACTCTGTGGAACTGGAGTTACAGACAGTTGTGAACTGCCATGCAAGTGCTGGGAATTGAACCCAGGTCTTCGGGAAGAGCAACCAGTGCTCTTAACTACAGAGCCATCTCTCCAGGCCCCAACAACACTTTTAATAAAAGCTTTCCATGAAGCTTTTTCAGGCTTTAACCCCACCAGCAATTTTGCACATAGATATCATTCTTTAGTATTTCCAAATTAGTTCACTATTAAAGCATACAATTATTTTTTAAACTTTATTTGGCCAGTTGAACTGTATTTTTCATGCACACATACAAAAAATCTTTATGTACAAAGCCAATATATTGTGTGACTTCCATGATCAGAGAAGAAAGCAGTGTGTCTGCTTCTGCATTCTCTTGTCTCCTGTACTGTCATCTGCCACAGACACCAATCTGCTTCTCATTCCTACAATTTTCCTTTTCTTGGATGTCAAATAATGAAGGTGAAAGAAGAAAAAAAGATGAGAGAGTGCTTTAATTGGAGGGAGGGAAGGGATGTCAATAAAGGAGGAGAGGGAGGGAAGAGGTAAAAACATTTAAGGTGTCTGAAAAAGCCATAGAAAGTTATTTTTATATTTATCTAAAATTACATATGAACACACACATTTACATATATGATGCCATTTGGGATGACAATGTCTTTTCAAGAGCCATAGAATTTTAATTAAGAATTCTCATATGAAGAAAAAGAAATCTTTTGCTTGCTTTGTTGCTTAGCAGGACCAGGAGGCTCTCAAACAGTATAAGCCATTGCTATTGCCTATGATTGCTTCCCAGAACTTGAAGGTAAGTCCATACTGCTGAATAACCAGGTACTTCAGACAAAGGCCACAAAGGATCCAAGCTGGACCTGATGAGAAAGCTTCCCCTTGAGGACTTGGCTTTCATCCTACTAGAAGGTATTATGTTGACAAAGGAGTAAAGAAAACCATAATCCTATGCAGATGTGACATAAGAGCCACTCAACACAGGGAAAATCAGAGTACTGGAAGTCTTGCCAACTACCAAGTGACAACGAGGCCACAGATCTTAGGAGAGAACCTACTACTGCCTCTTTCCAAAATGAGCACACTTCTCAACTACATTTAAATATTGAGCTTCACACCCTCGGGTAAATGTCACTCTCAACCCTCACCAAAGCAGCTTCTTTTTATAACAGATAGAAATGACTACAGAAATTAAAAACTAGACAAGATGCAGTGGACAATGGACCATAGGATGTCCATGATAGGTCTCCAGCATAATCCCTGCATCTAAGGCTGAAGGAACATCATAGAAGATGGTTTAGAAAGATTCTAAGAGCCAGAGGACCAGGAAATCTGCTGTGAGATTGTATCTTTTATACACGAGAGTAGAGATCAACCCATAAAATCTCAACAACATGGCTGCCTAAACAAGGCACGGTTGAATAATGATGATACCAGTTGACCTGTCAGTATAGATGGGGAAATGTCATAGGGGCCACCCATAGATGAAGAGGGGCAGGCAGTTAAGGATAGAGGAGAAAGGGAGATTAGTCCTCCCTATGAATCAACTCCCTAATTTTTAAAATCCAATACAAAGAGATCATCTCTAAACAAAATATACATACAAGCAACACTAAAAAGTCTCAGCAGGTTGAACTTATACAACTATTCTCCTACATGTAACAATAGTAATTAAAGAAAAGAGGTCATAAATTTGAGATGGAACTGTAATGATGGGGACATGGGAGGGTCAGAAGTAGGAGAGGGGGGGAAGAAACAAGCATTCATATTTTAACTAAAGATAAAATACATACTTTAAAGAGGAATAGTAATTTAATAAGTGCTAACTTGCTATTTTAAGTAGTTTCTAATCATTTTGAGTGATTGTTATCTAATTTTATATTCATTGTCTGAATCCTATAACTTTAAGTAGTTATTGATGTGTGTGTTCCATGGAGCCATATAGTACATGCTGTCTAATGAGATTTTGGTGTCGCAGTGTTACAAGAATTCGGAAGATTACGCAAGTCAAATTCTTTGCTGCTTATCTTCAGTAGTATGGCTATTGGGATAATGGAGTATTCTGTAATGCAGTTTCCAATAACAGGCTTCTCCTGTTTCTATTTCAAGCTTTTCTTCTCCATCCCTTTTGCCACTGGTAGCATGTTTAACCAGATAACTTCTATAGTCAAGACGAGGTGAGTGGAAGTTATGCCTGGGACAACACTGGCAAAGCTTGGTAAGTAGTGCGGTCCTGTTTCTTTTCAATGAGAATGGCTCTTCTGGGAGAAAGCTCCTTTTTCAGCCTGAACAGGAGAGGTGGAAGTGTGTATAGCAGAGTTCCTGCTCATCTGCAGACAACTTGTAATCAGAAACAAACAAGGAAACACATCTGCGTTGTTGGATAATACTAGGCGTCCCTTGTTTGTTGATTTAGCACAGCATGGAGAAAATTAAATGATACTGACATCCTGTGTCTCAGGTTGTTAAATGTGTTCCAAATCCATGGGATTGTTCTCATCTTTTAGAACTTCTGAGAACACTCTTTCTCCCCAAATTGTACAACTCTTTGAGTTTGCTGTGTAAAGTAGGAGTCATGACTTACTACCCTGTACAATATACATCACACTTGTATTCCTGTCTCATTTCACCTGCTTTATTCTCCAGCTAGAAAATATGTGCCTTCCTGTGCCATAAGGGATTATTTGTAGTGGTCACTGTATCCCAAGTTTAGATCATAATCTAGTACATGTGAATTAGGGTTTAATTGTGAAATATCCCTCTATAAGATCCTGTGTTTGGATATCTGGACCCCAGCTAGTGGTACTATTTTGGAAGGTAATAAAACCTTTAGGAGGCATGGTCTATTTAGAGCAGCAGTTCTCAACCTATGGGTCATGACCCCTCTGGAGTTGAACAACCTTTTCATAAGGTTCTCCTAAGACCATTCATAATGGTAGCAAAATTACAGTTATAAATGTGGTTGGGGGTCACCACCACATGAGGAACTCTATTCAAGGGTCATAGCATTAGGAAGGCTGAGAGAAAGTGGTTTGCTAGGAGGCAGAAATATGGGTGGAAGGCAGAGGGCTTTAGGGTTATAGTGTGGCCACACAAATTCTTATATTTCCTGACTGTCAGTCTGATGTAGCGAGCTGCCTCCTGTTCTAGCTGCTGTCCCTGCCTAAAGTTGTTCCTGTTACCATGCCTTCCTTGCTGTGATGAACTATATCTCTGCAAACTATAGGCTAGGACATATATTTACAGCAACTTTTCTATTGATGTGACAAATCACCGTAATCATGGAAACTTATAAAAAGATAATGGGGTTCAATTGGGGTTACATTTTCAGATGGTGTGATTCTGTGGTGGCAAATCAAAGACATAATGGTAGGTACAGCTTGATCTTCAAGTCAGAAACAGAGAGCATACACTGTTAAGCAGCTTTCAAGTCTCAAAGCCTACCCCTGTGACACACCTCCTCCAATTTGTCCACACCTTCTCCAATGAAGCCATACCTTCTCCAATGAGGTACATCTCTTAATCTTTCCCATACAGTTCCACCAACTGAGCACTAAGTATTCAAATGTATGAGCCTATGGGAGCCATTTTCATTCAAACAACCAAAGCCACATGGAAGGATGAAATTTCAAAAAGCGTTTTGTAAATAAAAGAGTAAGCTTTATGTGAGTAAAAAATAAAAACAGATACTTTAATATCTGTTTCTCATTAATCTAGTCTGGGTCTTTCTGCTATATGATTCAAACTATATAACTGAATATGGTATTTATTCTAGCCTCTGGAGCCACATGTGAGTCTGTATTTCTCTTTTTTTCTAAGGTCTTTGTTCTGCCGTGATTCTTACATTGTTATTAGAAACTTTAAATCTTTGGAATTACTACCACTACTACTACTAATACATGCAAACATATATCTTTGAAAACGTATCATAATGGCATTGGTGTTAAATGTGCCCATATATAATATATCAAAGCTATGATTCCCATTCTTATGTACAAGAGAAGCACACCAAGCCCTCCAGTACTGCCCTTTTCTTTTCTCTCTATTCTGATTCTTTGCCAATTGAAATTTCTAATTTCTACTAGGACAAGAGAAACTCTCATAAACCTGACACATTCTGTTCTTCATGTACCTTCCCTAAACTAAGGATTTTTGCTTTCATCTACTTGACAAACTCCTATAAGACTTAGTAACCCACTCATCAGTCTTCCATCTATCTATCCACTAACCCATCCATCCTTGAGCACTCTTTACAGGTGATTCAACACTGTTGTCCATTCTTGGGTAACATCATTGAACTAAATACTGATGCTATTCATTGGGATTTTATTCTGGGGATAGACTCAAATACCTATATTTTCCGAAGACATGTATCACAGGGCTGCTGCCACTGCTCTTGGTGGCTATACGTATGACTTGGCATATTTGAAAAAGAAGAGATGAAAATCATTTAGAGGGGTTGTAAAAAGCAAGTTTTAGGGTAAAGGAATAAAAAAAAAAGCAGAAATGGAGACAGCAGGACTGAGAGTAGGTGAAATAGACAGAGCTTTGAGGCAAAGACCACAGTCTGTTCAGAGTCCTTGGAGCTGAGGATATTCAAAAAGTGTCAAAGAGCCAGCATTTCCTCATCCAGGGTTGGCTAAGTTGAAAGAGAAGCATGTGATGGTGAAGAAACAAAATTTATAGACTTGAGATTTATGTCTTGGAAAAACTGGCACATGAAGCTGTCTGGAAACAAAAGGATCAGGAGATTATCTGTTCTGTCTGAGAGAATATTTTTAACCCTTCAGCCCCAAAGCCTCTGTGAGGCATACACAAATAGCTTCTATATCCTTTTTAAAGAAGATCTTTGTCAGATGTTGTCAAGACATATGACTAGCAGGAAAAGACTCTAAAGTTTGAGCCATGAATTGAGAATAGTGGTCAAGTATATGTCCCTGGATAGCTTTGTGCTGGCTGGTAGAGTCAGCTTGAGTGGATTCAGCATCACCCAGGAGAAATACTTCTGGGCATTCCATTAGATCACTTAGAGCTGACTAGCTGTTGGGAATCTGTGCTCCATTAGATGATTTCTTACAAAGGGATTCAAGGTAAAAAGCAGTATTAATTGCTGCCTTTGTGGCCTCTTTCTGAAGGGTATAGCTTCTTGAACCGAGAAGCTACTAGGATCTCTTCCTCTTGGTAGGTTGAATTGCCAAGGCCTATCATATAGACCACTCAATGAATCCCCTCTTTTTATTATTGTAGTATGTGCATGTGCGTGCACACACTGCTCCCCCCTCACTGTATTTCTTCTATTGCTTCTATCCTTCTAAAGAATCCTGATTTATAAAAAACCCCAAGGACATTTTTGTGGTTTCAGCAAAAGGAACTTTGAGGGTATCTGCATACTAGGATGTTGAAATGACTGTGGAAGAACAAGTGTGGTATATTATAATGATGAAAAACTGCTTTGGAAATTAAAGGGATACCTATCTATTCATTCTCACAGATGAATCTCAGAGACATTATTCAGAGCTTAAAAACAATATACAATCTGAATCTACTTACATGTAGTTTTAGAACAGACAATGCTAATGTATATCAGGGCTAGAACTGCCAGATTAAAGCGAGAAACCTTAGAGGGGCACAAGAAGGTTTTGATGGAATAATGCAATGTTTTATTATTTATTTAGTTAGTTATTTAGCTAGTTAGTTAGTAGTTAGTTTTTTTTAAAACAGGGTTTCTCTGTGTATCCCTGGCTGTACTGGAACTCACTCTGTAGACCAGACTGGCCCTGAACTCAGGGATCCACCTGCCTCTGCCTCCCTAAGGTTGGAACTAAAGGCATGAGTCCTCACCACCTGATTAAATATTTTATTTATTGACTTGGTGGATGCATGCTGTAGGTCTGTATTCTATCATCAGAGCTCACTGAATGGTGCATGGAGATTGTGTATTTTTTCATCAGATAGCCTAGTGAAGACAGTGCCATCTCAAACAGAAAGGAAATTTGATATAATTCACAAGCATCCTAATACTTTATCATGTATAGACATTAATTTGGGGAGATGTTATAGGTGGGTATAGCTTCTTCATCAAAGGCTTTGGGATGGGATATGATGTCTGTGTGGTGCTTCTGGAGTGGTGCAAATGTTGGTAGATGAGAAGGTAATGTTAACAGGCAATCTGATGATGGGGGCCTCATCCCCAGAAGGGGCTCATGCTTAGCTGGCAGTGCAATTCTAATGAGAATGTGTTGTTAATGGGGTTTCCCCATGTGCTTAGCCTCTAATACACATAGCTGGGTCCTTGTCTGAGACCAAAACTACAGAAGCACACAAATTTAAACTTTGAATCTCCCAAACTGTGAACTAAGGAAACCTGTTCATCTAGGAATAAGCATCAGTGATTCTGTTATAGTAACATGAAGTAGACTAATCTAGGGAGTCAGAGAAACCCAGGGAAGGATTCCTACCAGAGCCAAGGACAGGAAAACCATCTTTGACCTGATTTCTTTTTAAACTTGCCTTGTACCTAATTGCTTTTCCATGTTCAGGTTGAACTGCAATCTCTAATGTATCTTTGGTCATTAATTTAAATGTTTTGCCTGACTTAACGGGAATGTTCTCACTTTGACATAAATCTCCTTCATGGCCCATTTCTATTATCCATTTGTGTTGCCCACAGTAATGAGTGGGCCTCTCTGGTCTGCCCTGTAGAACAGGTTCATAAACTGGCTCATCTGTCCTGAGGTAGTCCTCCTTTGGTGCAGTTATCATTAACATCCACACTGTTTAAGCTTATGTTCTCATTTTTTTTTTTTTTTTTGCCTGAGTTTAGGCAAAATAAAAGACTCAACACATTTGTCTGAGTTCCAAAAATGAGATTTAATTTTGTCATTACAACTAACTGATACTTCCCTGAGCAACTAGGCACTATCTTTAGCACAGGATCTGCTTCACAAAGGAGTTGATGAGATGATGATTTTTCAAAGAATTTTAAAATAATGTGGAATCAAACACACTTAGCAGTTTTCTTTCTTGGAGATTCATTGTCATTGCTGGTGTCTTTTCACAGTTGTGGGGTTGATTCTAGCCACATAGAATATAAGTTCTATGACCATCGCACAAAAAATCTAGTATGTTCCCTCAGCATGCTTGCTTAGGTTCCACACATTCCAGTACACATTGAATAAAAATGAACACTTCAACGTGGGGCCTGTTAACCCTCCTATGTTTTGGAATATTTGCTTGTACAGAGTTGTGCTGCATTTATTTATGTTGTGGAATATTTGCTTAACTATGTAAAAATGTGTTGTATTTGTTTAATTATATAAAGATGCATTGCTGTTCTATGATGCTTGCCTAAGGCACCTGATTGGATTAATAAAAAAGCTGAACAGCCAATAGGGAGGATTTATAGACAGAGCTTCTAGGTAGGGAGTTCTAAGTAGGAGGAAGAATTTAGGCTCAAGGAAGAAAGAAAAGGAGACAATAGGGAGATGCCAGGGGCCAGACAGACAGACAGACATGGAGCAAGAAGGAAAGTAGGACATGCAGAATGAAGGAAAAGTAAAAAACCCCAAGACAAAACACAGATAAATAGAAACAGGTTAAATTAAATCAAAAGAGCTAGTGGAACAAATCTAAACTAAGGCCAAGGATTTATAATTAATAATACATCTCCATGTCCTTATTTGGGAGCTGATTGGCAGCCCAAAGAAAATTCCAACACTCAATTTAGCTAGTAAACTTATCCCATTCTAATAGGAAATTTCTCTCTTGGATAGTCTAAAATTTTAATAAATAAAATGAAAAGGCTATAAAGATGATGGAGCTTGATAGTGGTATAAAGTTCACCACAGCTACAAGAGTTGGAATGTGGACCACAAATGAACCTGAGTTTCAACAGAGAAGCAGCCTGAAGGGAGCAGGAAAAGATGGAAACTGGGTTCTTAGTATTCTGAGCATGAGATATGGGCACGTGCCTACTGTATACATGAGGTTAATGCGACTAGCCTCCTCATGGCCACTTGCCTGCTCTGATAGGAATGAGAATAGCCTCATGGGAGGGAATCTCTTTCTTGAGAGCAAATAGCTGCTGAAGAAGGATGAAAACCAGCAGGCCATACAGATGAATTGCTGCTGACCCAAGGTTTTTTTTTTTTTTTTTTTTTTTTAATGGATAATGTAAAGATTTTCCTGGATAAAAGGTTCAGTCATACTCTCATCAAGCAAAAGCACTGGTCCCCCTGGGCTTTGGAACACAAATGCACTAACAGATATGTCTCCAGTAAGTTATACCTTGTGTTGACTACCTTTCTTAGGGCTTTGGCATAGGGACAAGAGCAGAAATGTTCACGAGGGCACTATTTAGCCACATAGGATGCTCAGAGTTTGACAGAGGACCTTTCTGCTAGTGTTAGGGGATACTATGACCTGAATGATTGTTTTCCTCTTACATTTGTATAAAACCCAGTCCCCCAAGTACTGGTATGAATAAGGGCCTCTGGAAAGTGGTCAGAGTAGAACACTAGTCTCCTTATAAAAGAAAACCCAAAGAGCCGATTCTACGGTGAGGACTCAGGAGACAAGGAAGGAGTGAGCCACTATCAGAACTGACCTTCATTACCCAGGCCCCAGAACTTCCAGAAAGAAAGGCTGCTGTTTGTAAACCACCAAGTATATTTAATTTTTGTTATAACAGCCCAAAGGAACCAAGATTGCATGAGGTAAGGAGTTGCCAACTAGAGATGGAAAAGCATCTTAGTCTCTTTTATTTCTTGAATTTGAGTATGTACAGGAGTCACCTAGGGAAAATTATGAACATGCAGATTCAGTTCAGAGATCTACTGAAGCCTGATATTCTGTGTTTTCAAGCTCCCGGATACTCTCTGGGATCACCTTCTGAAGGGGAGTTGGTCCAGTGGATCACTGAGTCTTGGAGGACCACTCTTCCCACATCACCAGCACTCACCATAATACATGTGGCTCCTTTGAGAACTATGTTTGAACTAACTTTGAATATTATGGGCTCCTTTGAGAACTATGCTGTTATTTGATAGGAGATGGAAATGAATAAGTTCTCAATCACATTACTATAAAGGAAACTATCCCTGAGGTCCAAGCCATTCAGAAACTGATGCTAGAAACTCATTTTTCATCTTCTTAGCAAATCTATAGCTTTTGAATTAGAAGAATGGGCAGAGGGAAAATCATCAGAGAAAATTCTTGTTGGTTAAGTTAACTCATGAATTAAAAACATAATCTCTACAAGAGGAAAGAGGGAGCTATCCAGGTCTACGTGTAGCATATAGGATTAGGACTAAGTGTGTTACACTTAAAAGCATCCCCCCAAGTCTCCTACTCAAGTTATTGGGAAAGTGGGATGTCCGTTACAGATAAACAGACTTATTAATCATTTTAAAAGGCCAAAAACCAGCCAGGCAATGGTGGTGCACGTTTCTAATCTCAGTACTCAGGAGACAGACATATCTTTGTGAGTTCAAAGCCAGCCTGGTCATCAGAGCTAGTTCTGGGACAGCCAAGGCTACACAAAGAAACCTCATCTCAAGGCAAACAAACAAAGTAAATAAATAGCTGCTCCCCAAAGTGAAAAGGCCTTGGGCCTGAAGTTTCAGTGTTAACTGTATGAGGAGTGGGACTTGGGAGGAAAACAGCCTTCCACCCTTTATGCTGATTTTCGACTATATAAATGTGGGTACAGATTCATTCTGATGTGTTCATTGGCAAGAGCACCACTTTTGAGGAAAGTTATGAGCTGAGGACATCTATGATTGGCATCTCCATCTCAAAGTAGACCAAATGCTTGAAGATGATTTTGTTTTCCTGCCAGCCATCTGTTCACCCACCCACATGACACTATCTTCTTCAATTCTATATGACTCAGGAAGCTTTACCACCAATAAGTATTGCCTAGAAGTCATCACAGACTATGAGACAGTGACTCTTAACCTTCCTAATGCTGTGACCCTTCAATACAGCTCCTCATGCTCTGGTGACTCCCAACCATAAAATTATTTTTGTTGCTACTTTATAAGTTTGCTACTGTTATAAATTGTAGTACAAATATTTTTGGATAGAGAGTGGCCAAGAGGGTCATGACTCACAGATTGAGAACCACTGATATAAAAGGTTGTCTACAGGTGCTGAGATCAGCCCTGAGCTTAGTGCTGGTGGACTGATTTCCAGATGATATCTGATATCACTCTTCAAGTAGTGAACATTGAACCTGGTCACCTTGGAGATGAACTTTCTGCTTATTATCCTTATCACCTTTGGACTTCTCATCAGGCAACTAAATCTGATTTTTCTGGAAATTTCTGGTATCAATCCTAAAGATACTATATATCCTTGGAAATATCTCAGTTGCCAATAACCCAATTATCTTTGGTTAATAAGGTTTAGGTGTTGAGAAATCATGTGAGAGGATATGAACAGGTCAGAAAAACCTAAAGAAACCTAAACTAGAGCTTTCTTATCTAATGTTGATTTAGACCTTAAAGGAGAGGATGATGGAGGAGGGCCTTGATATTAAGACCAAAGAGAAAAACTTTCCCCTAGTGAGCTGTCTTACTGATGGGTGTTTCACATTAATGAGCCCATCATCTCCCTTTCAGAACCACTGGAATTTGAAAGATGACTTCAATGGGAAAAATGTTAGATCCCAGTTATGTGGCAGACATGAGAATGGTTGAGAACACAAATACACTTCTGAAGGCAATGCTGATTGGAACATTTGCCAAGGGAACCAAAAGATATAAAGAGAGAATGTTTCTGCTGCCCTTACCCAGGACACAAACACAGGTTTGACATGAAAGCACCAGTGCCAAGAAGTCAAAGCCTAAATCATAAACTCATCTTTAAACTTGACAAAGAGAACAAAATGGAGAAGTCCTTGTTGCACACAGGCCAGCACTGATCTTGAAGCCCTAGAATAATAGGCACTAAAATCCCAACAACACTGACCTACAATGAAAGTATAAAAAGACTTCTTTTTTCACTTGAACTTTGGTGTCCATCTTAACCAAGCAGAATTAATTCACAGCCTAGGAACTCTGCAAGCTGATGTTTATTTATAATATTCAATATTCCCATAAGCACACATGTTCCAAATGGAAGGTTGCATTTTGATAATGCCTGTTTCTTCATTAAGATTTCATCATCCACCTACATTAAGAAGCGTGGCCCTACACTTTGTTGCTTCTGCTTTCACCTTGTGTATTCCTGCTTTATTTGCTTAATCTCAAGTTCCTGGCTTCCCGGGCACTCAAATTTGAAACAAGCAAAGTTCATGCATTAGTGTATCCTGAGCATGCATGATTTATGAATAGCAAGGTTCTTGGCACAATTTAATGGTATAAAAGAGACTTTGTTTTAAACATTAAACTGAAAGTTAAGAAGTGGCAACAATGGGTGAAATATCAGAGTGTACAGACTGCAAAGAGATCCCAAGATTCACTAGTTCTTAGCGGTTCTTCACTGTGTGAGTGGATGTTCTAACCAATGTGATAACCACATACACATCTAATCTGACCAATTTAAAAAGTGCTTTAAATTGTTATTCTGAGGACTTATCCAGATAAACCTTCATCTGTAAAACAAAACAAAACAAAATGCTTACATTTACATAAATGATTATGCCAACTGCTTTAAGTATCCCAAAATAAATATTTGGGAGGTTTTTGGTACCAGACTTTATAATCTTATTTAGAGCATTTTTACCATAATCATTCTTTCTCTGATGAATAATTTAGCAGTGAACCAGAGTTGGCATTATCAAAATTTTTAAGAAAAGTTAAAATTTCAAACTTTAGAGAAAAACTTCTCTTAGTTTCTCCTTTTACCAAAATGCCCAAATAATATAATCTTTTTAATACATATCTAAAGCCCACTTAGTAGCAAAATCATTATTAAATTAAGAATTTCATATGACACTTTATATTTGTGGTCCCCAACACTTAACATAGATATATGTCACATCCAACCTTTCTTTGCACATGAACAAATTAAATACCTTGTCAGATTTATAACTGTATCTTCAAATAACAACGCTATGGTTTCCCCTTTAAATGATGTTATGGCCTGCTGTGATTGCGCATAAGTACTTCCAGAGGACCTGAAAGACTTCACTGCCCATAGAGGAAACAAGGGTTGAAAACTCATGACTTGAACAAGATCAGGGTTCATCAGCAACTGGAAATGTCACGTTCTGCAGAGGCCTTTTATGCCCTTTATGATAGACAACCTACCCCCACCCCCTACCCCGCAATTCAGAGACCTCAGCCAGTGAGTGAGTGGAGCACTGCACAGCACCTGGGCATGATGTTACCTTGTAGATTTTGCAATGGTAGAGTCATGATGCCTCCAGCTGCAGCTGCTGCTACCAGGCCTTGGATGTTTGTGAGATTTGCTGTGGGCAGTGTGAGGACCAGGCCTTGCTGACCACCTAGCTGTCCCGCCATGTTGAAGGGGATGAGAATGGGCTGATTGAGGGCTGGGGGGCCTCCCGGCATCACCCCGGCCACAGCAGAGGCTAGCTGCTGTGCTGTCAGAAGAGTCTGCAAAACAAGAGAAAGCTGGCTCACTTTCCAACAGAATAAGACACGACCTTTCAAAGCACATTCCTCCATTATATCCAGTCAGAAAGTTTCTGAAGGTGTAAAGAAGCATCTCAGAAAAGAAGACTGTAAGAAAAAAACAATATTTGACATTAAGTCTCACTTATTTCTTTGATTTTTTTAATTTTTAAAGAATATCTATGGAGCTTAAATATTTTTAAAAGAAATATCATGCCTTTATAGACTGCAAATTCAATTGAATTTTTATTTGATCCTGATTCTTATATATTTAAAGTGCTCAGCTAATTTATTCTATATTGTTACAGAAAGAATTCATTGATATTGGTAGGATTTTTATTCTATTTTTGGTTCAAAAATAGTAGTAAGATATTGTTTTCAAGTATTGTACCAAAAAAAAATAGTGTAAGAAATTTTCTGGATGCAAAGAGGTCTTTAGTGATACTGACATGTATATCTGTGGCTGGAGAGCCTGATTGCTGATATAATCCTTTGGAAAGCAACTTGGAAATACATACATATCAAGAGTGGCAAATATATTTATTCCCATTTGAGTCAGAATATACTCCTAGGATATAGCTTCAAGACAGAATTCAAAGGAAAGAGAGATAAATGCATAAAATTATACAACACACTTTACATAAATCTTGAAGCAGGTTGTGTTATAGAGCTAAGGTTGATGAAATGCTGTTTACTCATTAATATGGATCATTTTGTACCTATTTAGAAAAGTTAAAATGATGTTCTTGATATGAAAATAAACTGGGTAGTTACTAGGTAAACAAGTGGTTCCTGTTGAAATGATGTGTGTGTATATGTGTGTGTGTACATGTATGTGTGAATTTGTAATGTCAAGATCTAGAATTTAATAGATACCAAAATACTTACACTTTAAGAAAAATACTAAAAATATTATTTTCTGTTAATTCTTTTATATTCTTCACTCAATTAAGATGTTATTATAAAAACACACATTTATGTCCACTCTTGATTGAACAGTCACAGTTTGGTGTAAAAGGCAGCAGTAGAGCACAAAACTTGTTTGAATGCTTCGGTAGGGTTCTCACTGGAATGATACACTAAGATTATAGTCTGTTCAGGCTAAATGACAGTACAGCCATTTGACCTTAGAGTCCTTAATCCAGGACTTTGTCTGCACCCTTGTGGGAGTTTTGTTGTAAAACATAATTTCACATTTTTTCCTTTGTGATTCAAAAAAATTCTTTCTAGAATTAACTTTCTTTTAGTGAAAAATGGAAAAGGTATTAAAATGTGGATATGATATAAAACCAAATTATAATCACCAGGCCCTTCATTCCAATTATCCTATCAATGAGACTCAGAGAGTTTCATAACTTCCAAGAAATTTTATGTCTCATGCATGGAGGGGTTAAGTTTAAGACCAGATAGGCTGTTTCAGGGTTTATGTTATTTACCCTTCTCCAATACAAAAAACCGATTCAGAAACAGGGGGTTGCTGCATTTGAAGATTAAGGGCAAACTGGGTGCATTCTCAGGCTATCTCTCCAGAGTACCTTCTAGATTTTTCAAAGAAAGCTTTGGAGAAGTACTGGGATTCTAATATATTTGTTCACATTACTGAATTCACACTAATAACTTTGGTCCTCCCTTTAAAAAACAGAAAATTACTCTATAGAACAAATTATTAGACTTGGGGAATAATAATAAAATTGTGTCTTGGCCCTGGTAAGGTGTTATAAATTATTAGTTGAAGATGTGTTACATTTGTTTATGCTGTGAAACATTTGTTTAATGATGCAAAGATGTGTTGCATTCCTCTGTATTGCATTGTTTAACACTGTGAAGCTTTGTTACTTTGCCTGTCTGAAACATCTGGTTGGTCTAATAAAGAGCTGAATGGTCAATAGCAAGGCAGGAGAAAGGATAGGTGTGGCTGGCAGGCAGAGAGAATAAATAGGAGGAGAAATCTGTGAAGAGAGATCAGGGAACAAGAGAGGGAGAGGAGGGCTTCAGGGCCAGCCACTCAGCTACACAGCAAACCTCAGCATAAGAGGTAAAGAAAGATATACAGAAATAGAGAAAAATAAAACCCCAGAGGCAAAAGGTAGATGGGATAATTTAAGTTAAGAAATGCTGGCTAGAAATAAGCCAAGCTAAGGTCAGGCATTCATAGGAAAAATAAATAAATCTCCACATATTTACTTAGGAGCTAGATGGCCGACCCCAAACAGCCAAAGAATAAAAAGTAAAAAACCAACAGCAATAAGATATTATGTCCAATCAGTATGAAGCTGCATGAGAAGACATGTAGTAGCTCTCAGATTGTACACAAGTTAGGAAGCTTGACTTGCAGAATTTTAAGATTGCATTTGGGGTTAAGGAAGGGTATGCCTGCCTCTGGTTGTCACAGACCTGTGCTTCTTCACTGTCTCCAGTCTGTCATTCTAATTTCCTAACTTAGAGATATTAGAGTGTATTAGGACTTATATGCTGCCAGGCACATTTATGCACACACATTTACAGAAACACATACACATGATTACACAAGGTAAGAAGAATGGCACTATGAGGATCTGACACATAAAGGTCAATGACTCATGTTCTATGAACTCTGTGTAGGCTTTGGCCTCCCAAATAGACACTGCTTAGTCTTCATGTCTATTAATCTGGAATTGTGTGGGCTCAGAGATGGGTGATGGGATCTGAGGCCACTGATTTCATGATGACTAGGAGTATACAAATTGATTCAAGCTTTACTCTTGGGCAACCTCTCTTTGTACTGAAAGTGACTAATTTCCACGAACAACAATGACAGCAATTGGGAGAGAAAGGCCCAGAAACTCTCCCTAAAAGCAAAATGAACTTTGAAAGTTTCCCATAGATGGCAGAGGTTAAAGAAAGCCCAGTCGTTTATAATTGTGTTCTACATCTCCATATAACCCATGCCAGGCTGCAAAAAACAAATATTGGACTTTAAAAAATAATGAATGTATTTCTTTATTAATGCAAGAGCTATGTGTGATGTACAGTATTGTCAAACCCAATAAGCTGAACTTGCATTAAAATTGCATTAACTTTTTTATATTAAATCACATCTTGTATTTCAAAAATGGCTATAGTAAGGTTGAAATAACTTAATTTTCTTCGCACTTCAGTCATTAAAGTTTTACTTTGGAAAAAAACTGCATAGTAACCAACAGTCTAAATGTAGTAGGTTTTAAAGGGGGAGCATTTCCACATGATTAAAAACAACCTTTCCTTTAAGAAGAGACTTTTGCAAACACATATTTTCTTGAGAGTATTTAATAAATAATGTAGTCATACAGCTTCCCATACAAAAATTTATCACCATCTTTGCTCTGTTGGAGTTAATTGGATTTAACTCATTATTATTTATTTGGTTATTTATATGGTAAAACCATCTTAAATGCAGCCTAATGGAAAATAGTTGAGAGATACTAACCTGTGGCCCAACTGGAAATGGGGGGTGGGTCTGACTGGCCTGGTGTTGGTCAGGAGTTCCTGGGTCTGATAGGATTGTGTTTCCTCTGGCCCCTAGAATTCAAAAGAGAGAAGCTCCTTCAGTATCAAGACCAGCCTGGGAACAACACATTTCTGTGATATCACAGAACACTGAAGAATAGATGCTTATGAAAGAGTGGCTTTTCAATAGCTCCAGTTACGGCAAAAATGATGCTATGTTACATTCAGGATGGCCAAAGTCATCAGAAGATAGAAAGGTAAGACAATAGGAAAAGGCATACTTCCATATATATACCAAAAGACTTATATTAAATATCGGTTTGGATAGCACATTCTGGTTCAGTGGGTGTATGTGCACATGTGTTCGTACATGTGTGTGAAACTGTGTTTGCTATGCTCAGGGGAATAATAGGTAAACTAATTGTCCAGAGCCAAAGTACAATCTCAGACATGACCATGCCTGTTCGTATTGTTCCCTGATAGGAATTTTTCCCTTTGTTCTGGACCCTTAAGCTAGCTCGTCATGCTGGCTTTGGATGGACTCTTGTGATGAATGCCCTTTCCTAAAAGCACAGCCTTTTTCACTGCTCCCTTCTACAATGTCCTAAAAGGAATATGGGTCCCCTTAGGCTAGTATTCTGGGTGCATAGCAAAAGAGAAATGTCTCACCATCAATTCACAGAGACCTGCTACTGTACACATTAAACCTGCTGCTGCATTCCCGTGCTGAAATCCTGTTGCATCTCCAGCACCCTGACAGCAAATCTCGACAGCCTTTGGGCATTGTCTGCATGCTTATGTGCTTCATTTCAGGACAAGCCAAAGTGGTTAAGATAATTGTAGTAACAATAAATACTTGAATAAGAAAATAAAACTGCAGGCCATTTCTGAATTGTCCCTGCTGGGGGCTTTTGTTTTCTTGGAGTTTTTTAATGGGGTAGTTGAAATCCAGTTCTAAACAAACCTTAACAAGATCCACTTTCCTGGTGTTTGTCCTATGAATAGCAAGTGGAAGACTTTTCAAACTCTGTTTACTGGCATGCTGAGGCCAACCAATGAAAAAAAGATATGATTCTGTCATGCTTATAAATTTTAAAGAAGGTATTATTGGCTCATTTAAAACAAATTCTTCTATATAGTCTCCAAAGGGACAGACTTATAAATAATGGAAATGTGGAAAAAATACTTCAGCACATTAAGCTACAAATAAAATTGACTGCTACATATTATTCAATTGACTTCTATCTCCACAGCAATGTGTCAATCATAACAGCATTTTATAATAGGATTAAGCAATAAATGCGCAAAGCCATTATGCAGAAATCTGAAAATCTGATTAATTTGTAATATTTTTTTTGTGCAGAAAGTCAGGAATGGACATTGCTTGGGGAATACTTACAAGCATTCTATTGAAATTTCTAAATTGATTTGGAGCAAACTAATAAAAACACAGACTTGCTGACATTTTATAAACTGAATTCTGTCAAGATATGTTTGGCATTTTAATGATCACTGTCATTTAATAACAAGGGTAAGATGACCCATCAGGAGATACCAAAAATCCCCATATATGCAAAACAACTTTGACTTGAATTTTTTATGTGTAGTTTATTTATTATGCTTGAAAACCAGAGGATGTTAATCTAGGCAGTGCCTTATGTAATATAATCTCATAGTCTCCATTCAGCCTCCAAGAACTTTTGATCAAATATTAAGATTAGGCTAATTTGCAAATGACTAAAAATTCACTGCTTGGAAAAATATGATTGCTTCCTCAAGATTGCCAGATCTGCATTTTATACCACACTATAAAAAGAAAATTTTATAATGCACAGAAAAATAGAAAAGTCCTTTTAAATCAATTAATTTATACATATTGATATTAAAATTTTCTATAGCAAGACAGGCCCCTTTGTATCATATTTTCTTCACATGTTCAGAGTTTTTGACTCTGTTCTTAACACATCCCACTAAAATGTTGAGGACTGGTCCTATTCAAGCAATGTACCAAAATGAGTGTATGTTTGTTTTCTACAATTCCTTACAGATTACATTTGCTTATATTTATTCGTTAGTACTCTGAGGCCCTAACTGGTGCTCAGCAGCTTGTTTTGAGAATGACTACTCTCAAAAACCATGTTCAATGCAGTCTGGGGCAATTCCACACAATTTCGTGTGTAAAATGAAGTCTTTCCCAGGCTCTAGAGGAGATTATGTATGCTTTCCACCTGGATCAAAAAGTAATGTTTCTTCACAATGCGCATCTCCATTTTCCCCAAACACATGTATCACGGTTAACCTTGTAGGACCATAAACTAATCTGTTTGCTTGGAAGGCAGTTCCTGTGCAGGGGCCTTGCTGGAGCCAGAGGGAAATCCAGCAGTCAGAATAAATAAGAGGCAATGGATAACGTTTTAGAGATTTGAAGCAACACTTACTGTATGATAGCAAAGAATTTGAAGTTAGGCATTTCCATGGCAAAGAGAAAATAAATAAATAAATAAACATTATCAGTTGACCAGGAACCTAGGAAACACAGATGTACACCATTGGAAACCAAGGGTCCCGAGACACTCCTGTGATGTCAGAAGTGTAGTAAATGACCTCTGCTTTAAAACTTTAATGTTTTTGTCACCAACTGGTAAACATAAAAATATAATGTGTGATATTTTCCTGAAAATTTAATGTTGTTTGATCATATTCACCCTACCTCACGTCCTTTTCTTCTATCTCATCCTCTTATACCTTGATCCTCTTTCCTTGTGGTTCCCTTTGACTGTGAGCTCTCAGACCAGGACATTTCATTCATACTTAGTGACTATTCAATGAATACAAATAGAGGTTTGGCTTAAGATACACAATGACATTCATTTGATTACTTACTACTGTTTGGTGTAAATCTTTGGAATATCTTTAAATTATTAGCTTATTGACAAATTCTATCTCAGTCCCAACTGACAGATTGCTACAGCATAGATCTAGAATGTCACTTATGTGACTGTGCACTTTGGCATCACCACCACACACCACATAACACTGGCTCTGTGTGTAGCCATTAGGTCATGATGAGCAAGGCTCCTCCTGCCTTCCCAGTCTCCTCACCCAGACAATCTCTTATCATAATCAGATTGAGATTGCCAGCTCAGAAAGCAGAAGAATCAATCAACCTCAGACACACGTTCTGCAATTGCAGTTCATTAACAGATAATTCTTGGAGTAAAAACATAATGGTGAAAGGTTCCATTGTGGGTGGAATATAAAATCAAGGCTCTTTGTCAGGGGCTTCCTTTTTTCAATTCCACCTTTCCTACCAGGTCTCAAATCTGTGACTCACAATCTTGTCTGAGAGAGAGAGAGAGACAGAGACAGAGACAGAGAGACAGAGACAGAGAACGCATGTGTTGTATGTTGGGGAGACTGGCCTAGCCCTGCTCTCTGATGCTCCCTAAGGACTGAGCCTTCCACCCCCTACACTCTTCCTCTAGATCCAGCCAAGCTCACTGTCCCAGATGCCCTGATGGTTCTAACTGGATTTCCTACAGTGAGCTTGTTTTTCCTTTTTGCATTTTTGCAACTTCATTTTTTATTTTTATTTTATAGAATAAAGTCTCATTTTTTATCCATGTATCCCCTTGTTCCAACTCCCTTCCGTGTCCCAACCCCTCCTGGTCAGCCTTCAGCCTCCCTCCTCCCCATCCCCTCCCCAGAAAGGGCAAGAGGTTCCAAAGTGGATCAGCTCAGCATCCACTCGAGGCAAGTCCAATTTCCTCTTACTAATATCAAGATTGGGTTAGGTGTTCTTCTGGAGGGAATGGGTTTCAAGGTGCCAGTCCATGCATAGAAACACAGTCTGACTTCTCCCCTTGAGGCTCAAATTCCTTTCTACTTGCTTTTGTTGTGATAGTATTTGGTTAATGCAGACAGCCAGGCTAAGCATCTCTTAGTTACTCCAATGTAGCAGAATCATGATCCAGTATAGATTTGAACTTGCCTCTTTTTGTGGAGTAGACTCTTCCACACAAGTCCCTTTAAGTTTCCAATATAATAGCTTTTGTCCTATGTGAGGATCTCCTTCCTGGGGCCCCACCACTGTTTTTGTAAAAAGAACCCTGTGGTGGCTGCAGACTGAGAAGGAAAGTACTTAAATCAGACCAATCACCACCATGTGCTCCCACATGTTTCCCGTCACCAACTAGACAGCACAGAAAGTTCCCTTGTTAAGGACCAATGCATTTTTAATGAATCAGGTTCTTCAGAAGTCTGAACGTGGGGTTCTGTCCTCCACGAATTAGCACAAACATAATCACATGAAGATCATGGGGACATGGCAGCTCCTTCTGGTATTTCATGCATGCTCACCACTGTCTACAGTTCTCCAGTGGCTGAGGGATGCACAGGATGCTTATTCGAAGAAGATGGGCAGTTGAGTACATTACTATTTCATGTTGAGCAGGTGAACCCAAGCTAAGCAGGGCAGAAGGGCCTGTCTAAATTAAACTTCTCTTTCTTTCAATTTCTCCAAGATTACTCAGAGCAAGAAAGAGAGTGGAAGAAGAAGAAGAAGAAGAAGAAGAAGAAGAAGAAGAAGAAGAAGAAGAAGAAGAAGAAAACCCTTTGTGTAGCCTCTGCCTGCACTTTTTATTATCGGATGGAATTTTTTAGGACACTGAATACACACATGCTTATGTAGAGAGCTCTACTCATTGCTATTAGAATTTGGGACTCTAAACTAATGAGCTAGTTCTATAAAGGATACCTTAAATCCCATACCCATTAATCCACATGGGTTTGTGTGCTTTTGCAAGAAGCTCAGAGAATAGAGAACATCTCATGATGTTAATGGGGAAAAATATATTTCTTTTTACTGGCAGTGACTCATGTACCCTTTGGAGAGAGAATCTCAGCTTTCTTTGAAGGTGAAGGGTATAGGTTCATGGTGGTGCTAAATGATGACCTTTATTTTAGGGAAAGTCAGAGGGAGTCTTGGGATATTTAGGAAAAGCACAGAATACTCCCCAGATTCCTCAATGGACTTGGTTACCTGGTGATGATTTTGTTCATTGACTCATTCAGTCTTACATTTGGATTTAGTTTATGTTCTCTATAGTGATTTTAAAGATTTTTTCCTCAGAATTTATCAAATCTCTCTTATGTCTTTCTTCAACATTTTTCTTTTTATCATTTGTTTTCACATCTATCTAATAAAAGGAGGGACCAGCTCCTCTGATATACAGACCAGTGTCTATAAATACTTGGTGAGGAGAAATAAAAGAGAGCCGTCAAATGTTAACTAAAGTACCTGGCATTCCATCAGCTGGTATATAGCTTTGGGGTAGGCAAGGCTGGGGGCATTGCTGTCTCCCGGAGAGTTTCAGACCTCCCAGGTGAAGACAGCCATCTCCTGGGGAAGCACAGAAGGAAGGGTGAAAAAGCCACTATGGCAGGGAAGGGACAGAGGTCTGAAGGCCACAGGCTTCTCAGTCTCTCCACTCAGTTTACCAATAAAACACAACTCAAAAGGTAAATTATTAGGACTTTTAAAATAGATCCCAACAAGGTTTGACCCACACTGCAAGCTTGCATGGTCAGCTGCCCTCAAATCCCTAACTCACTCAGTTTCTAAAACATTTGAAGTTGCTTGTTTTTAATTAAAAGTCTTCCTAACAAAGCATCTCTAGTTTTTAAATTACACCCAAGCTTATACTGCTTCAGGGAAATTTTTTTTATCTATGTTTAAATCTGAAGAATGTTCATGTCTACAGAGAAATTTAAGCACATTTTTATCTCCATAAAGAAACTAACACACATTTTCAGCCTGTCTCTCATAGGCAGTTAACATAGGTTACATTTAGTGGAAAAATAAACTAAAGATAAAATATTATTTTGTTCTCTATTGGTAACATTATCAATGTTAATAATTAATTGACTGGGTGTAAATCTTTTAAAAAATATGGCAAATGTCACATTACCTTCTCATTTGCATATCTCTCTCTCTAGAAGTCAGAGATAAAATAGAGTTGAGTTTTGTATTGTTTTGTTTTTTGTTTAACTATGTAGCTCAGGCTGACTTTGAACTCTTGACCTTCCTGCTTCTGTACTGAAAGTGCTAGAGTACTACATGCACTACCAGGCGTGGCTTTGCTATAGACTTGCTTTTCTAAACTGTTAGGCTTTTGTTAGCACAGATCATCAAATTATCACCAAGCCTGATAGCAAGGGACATGATTAAGTCCTTCAAGGTAATGTGGTTAGTTTAGTTTACAGTTTTTTTTTCAAAATACTCTCTTATAGAACAATGGACAAAAAGCACTAGGAGACAATTTAATTGCGTTTTAAAAATAGAGTATTTAATAACTCTTGAGATGGAAAGGTGGTGGGCAGAGAGGAGGGAACTGGGACAAAGGGGACTCTTTCTTACCTCATATGTACACTATAGATAGTATTGTGGTGTTCAAGAGGGAGGGCCTGAGTCTGTCTTGGAGGTTTCAATGTCTCACTCCCCTGACTCTTTCAGGAGCATTCTGCTTTGTTCTCACTTTCAGAATTCTCTTTGTAGCCTTTTGTTTTACAGGGCTAGCCCAATGAAGTTCCCACAATGAGATTTTCATGCATGCTCAGCTGAGTTATAACCTAGTCTCACAGGGATATCTGGAAATGAAAGCCCAATAAGGACCTGAGGTCCAACAGGGCTAGTTAAATGATGATGGCGAGACCGAACTCCTGGTTCAGCCTGATGTTACTACACATACCATGGTGCTCAAGTCATTTATTTCCTTTCTAAGACCTCCAGAAACTCCCTAACATCTTATACTGCAAAAAAGCACTGATATGATATGTAGAATATGATTTAAGTATAAGCTATAACAGAATGCATCCTTATTCCCATTGAAAATGCTGGCCTCTGGGTGAAGTCACTTCTGATAATAGGCATGGTACAAGATCTCAGAGACCTCCAACAAAGAACTTGTGGGTCTCACTTCAGTGTCTGCATTTATAACTTCCATGGGTAATAGTCCAGCAGTCATAAATCAGTCACTTTCCTAGATTATGGGATTTCATAGGATAGTCAAATTAAAGAAGAGTATTAATAATTGAGTAACACTCAGAGTCCTATTTTTTTCTCATATTTGCTGTATACTGTAGTCAGAAGTTTATGACTACAACTAACAACTCTCAAATACTCAGCAGCTGCTTCCCAATTAATTGACTTGGAAGCTCAATATTATAGTAAATGCTGGGCCAGCAGCTCAAAGTATATTACTATCTAGTGCTCACGCTTAAATTAACTCATAATTTTTATCTATGTTTAGCTACCTAGCTTGGTACCATTTCTCAGTAAGGCATTCTCTTCCTTCTTCCTATGTGTCGGGCTGGTAACTGTGTCTCTGCTTTTCTTCTCCCCAAAATTCTCCTAGTCTGGCCACCTCACCTATATTTCCTGCCTAGCTATTGGCCAATCAGTGTTTTATTAAACTAATGTAAGTAATAAGTCTTTACAGTGTACAAGAGCAGTATCCCACAGCTGCATACCTAAGCAATAAGCATCCAATTATCTTTAACCTAAAGGATAGCTAGATTCTTGGGCTTCCTGGTCAAGGCCTGAACCCCATGACCAGCAGCAGTATTGGTGTTAGCTGGGACTCGTGAAAAAGATTCACTTCTTTTTCCCAGATCTCAAGCCTCAGACCCCTCACTAGTCAGATCCACATTTGGCACAAAAAGAAAAGGCGCTGGTTTTGAGTTTGTTACTCTGGCTTTCCCTCATTTCATCTGTTCTGATCTCTACCAAAGTCTCTCCCTTCCTTTTCTAGACTTTTAAAAAATTGAGTGCTCCTTAAAGCATATAAGTACTTAAGACTTTGACTCCTAACATTGGTCAGACATTTTTGATAGATTTTCAAATTTTATCCCACAGGGGTGAGAGGCAAAGAAGAATTAGGAGGAGGGTTCCACAGGATTGTCCAAATTAGAGCTGCTCTGATCCTGAGTCCAGTGCAACCCAGAGAAAGACACCCAGCCAAGAGGTTTCCATCAGGAGAAACTGCCTGAAGTTCTTAAAGTGAAGCTTATTTACCCTTCACAAATCACAACAGAACTGGTGCCAAACCTAGTTCTGTGATTTATGACAAAATTTCTGACCACTTTCTTCTCAGTTTTCATATACTTTATCTTGCCATTTGTGAGGATTCATGAAAAGTCTGGCTTATTCATTTCAGTTATTTTTCTTCTCAGAATACCACATTCCCTACAAAAGTAACCAGAGCACCACTTTAAAAAAAAGGGAGAGAGAATAAAAACTTTAAAACCTTTAAAGAGGAAATAAAACTGCATTTGTTCTCAGATGCTCCTAAAGAATAGCATTTGCAGCCGGTCTTGCATGTGACTCAGGACTGGTGAAAGTGGGGTCACTTAGGACTCAAGGACAGGAAGAAACATCCCAGAGGAATTACATTGCATGAAATTGTAGCATCACACCTAGTTAGCAACCCCTTACCGTAATGGAGCCTCTCTAACAGCACAAGAGAACACAGCTGGAAGAGAAGGATGCTTCACAACACACTAGGAATGAATCACTAAGATCTCCAGAGATGGGGTAATGAAACATTGCATTCCAAATAATACCAGGCATTTCTCAAATCTGAAGAATGTCAGTCCATGCCCTATCAGTAAACTGCTTTTAGAATCTGTTTTTTACCCAAGAGTTGGTTACTTAAAAACAAAACAAAACAAAAATCAGCCAAAGAACTAGTTCAGTTCAGGTGTCTTCTGACTATTTTTCTCTGCCCTAGTCTATTTATTTCTTAGCATCACTGTAATTGAAAAAGTCGCGATTGCTAAAAGATGCTATTAGCTGGAGTGCATTCATAGTGTGTGTCACTAATAGAGTGAGGTCGTATTCTTTATCCTTTTAGCATCATTTTATTGTCCTCCTCTTCTATAGCTTTTGTTCCACTTAAATGAAACAAAAGCTCTGTAGAATTTGTCCAGATGGTTTTTATCATTATATTTTCTCTATTGCAAGAAGCTATCTGATGTGTAACAATTTCCATTTGCTATGTTGCCGTATTGGGGTGTATATCACTGCTTATCTTATATAAAGACACACACAAAATCATTGATTCAACTCATAGCTTACACACTCTAAGTTAGAATTTTTTTTTTAAATCCATTTACTGAGTTCACATTTCTGTCTAGAACTTTAGTGTTAGAATAAGAAGTAGATCTGATGCCTAAATACAAGGAGGCAATAACAGAAGTATGCACTAAATTATATATGATACTCGAGATGTTATTAATGTCAAACTAATGATTACTGTGTGATGTAATAAAAAAGCTACTGTGGAACCCTGTTGTACACCTGACTCTAAGGCACATACCAATTCATCTTCAAGTGTTCCCTATAAAGTGACACAGTAAAATGAGTGTGAGGAAGAAAATCTACAGATATAAGTGTAAATAAAATATTTTAGTACTCATTACTCACTGACTTTCACATATCAATAAATTATGACACAGCAAATAGGTGATAGAGTAAGCTAGAAATTTACATGTAATCTGGGTGGAAGATGGCAATTGGATAAGACAGTTTGTGTAGAAGAAATAAGTTGGCATAGGGGTCAGGGAACAGAAGGTTGGTTGAAAGTCTGGTATATGACTGAAAATTCCATATTTGGGATGTCATTCACTCTTCAGTCTAACACAGAAGATGAGAATTAAGGCCAAGGAAATTGAAATAACTCAGACCCACAGCTTACAGTCATTATGACTGTTGCATTTTGTTTTGTTTTGTGCAAAAGGAAGAAGAGAGGAGCTGTGATTTAAGTTAGAATCAGCTTTCTAGGCACTTTCAACCCAAAATGTGCAAGACACCAAGGAGCATGATCATCGTGGTGGTTAGGGGTGGGGTGTCAGGGCTTCTTTAGGATGTGTTAGAAGTGGGGAAACTTCTGATTGGATACTTGAATGATTCCTTAGAAGGCAAGAAAGACCAAGTAAATAAAGTTGGAGCCCTTATTAGTAAGATAATGGCACTCCATCAAGCCATTTTGGAGAGCATTTGGCTAGTCTGTGATTCAGACACTGCCCTTGCTTTTATGGTACTGAGTGTTTCAGCTTTGCCCTGATCTACCACGGTCAGCATAGTTCCATGCCTACATGAAAATCCATGAAGTCATTCCAGATCACTGGGATGCCATCAGGCCTGCTGTGGCTTTAGTCTAGCTAGTTCTGGTTGTCAAGAGCCATCTTCTCTTTCTTAGCTGAAGAAAACAAGTTGCATTTTGAGGGTTCCAAAATGAGATGGAAGAGATTGATGATTCTTTCTATATAAATTTTGCCCAGCAAGAGACACTGGTGGCAAAGAGCATCACCTGAAAGGCTACTTCTCAGTTAGGTGTGGAGTAGAGCTGTATGGCTCTAGGAAATATTCTAGCCAATGGGCCATGCTGTTGTAACAGAATCTTCAAATGATAAGACCAGACTTTCCAGATCATTTAGAAATAAGGGCAGTGTGGGACTGTCTGGCACACTGAGACTTCAGAAAATCAGATTCTGCAAGATTCTGAAATCATCCATAAGGCTCATAATTAGAACCTCCCCAACACAACAGCTATCTTTAAAACAAACCAGTAATGTTAGTACTTAGAATGCTAAGAAGGAGGACCATGAGATTTGAAGCAGCCCAGGTTACATAGTAAGACACTCTTCAAAAGAAACACTCACACACACACACCACACACCACACACACACACACACACACACACACACACACACACAGAGTTAGGTCTCAGGAAGCTCAAGTATTCAGAATGAACTATAGAAGGATTTCTATAGATAAAATCTAGCATTCTTCATGAACTAATGAAACAGATTCCCATTAACCTAAAGGAGTTATTGTCTTACCTCTGCCATAAGGAACATACTGTGATGTCTATCAGGATATCCAAGTCCATGCTGGCCTCCTGGCTTGTTCCTCTCTCCGGCTACTCCCTTTGTCCACTCCCTACTGCCTCTTGCTATTGTTCTTTTCTCCCTCTCTTACTGTTGCTATCCCCCTGCTATGTTCTTTGTCTCACACACAGCCCTGATCATGTCCAGTCTGCTTTTCCTCCTCTCTGCTCTGGATTGCTGCAGATGCCTCTGGATATTTTCTCTTTCTTATTCACAATAAAAACCTTCCCCCCTAATATCATGTCAGTAGTTTCTTTACTGCACACCCTCAAATACACACAAACATAATAATAATAATAATAATAATAATAATTTAAAAAGAGTCCTGTGAGGTGGTCCAACAGGCAAAGCCACTTGCCACAGACCTTGACCCACAAAGTGGAAGGAGAGACCCAAGTTCTTCAAGTTGACCTCTGACCCCTATATGAGCACCATAGTGTGTGCCTGCCCCCAAAATAAATGAACTAAGATAGGGTAAAGTTGAACAGGTTTATGCTTTTATCTTTGTTTCACATTCTAACTGGCCTTGCAGAACTGAAGGTATTCTAAAGAGACCCTTGAGTCTGTCCATCTGTCAGATTAATAAAGAGACCCTTGAGTCTGTCCATCTGTCAGATTAATAAAACAATGGAGCCCAAAGAAATGGGTATTTCCCCAGGTATTTCATGACAGAGAAGGAAAGGACACAGTCAGAAGGGAAACTTGTCTCTCAGAAAGAGATTTCACACAGTTCTAACAACTTGACACAGCACCTTAAGGATGGGACTGGAGTCAGATGAGGATGGGTCAGTGGTGAGTGGGGCTGCACTTGGACCAGGACTGCTCAGATGTGCACATCCCTGACCTGCTCTGCACGTCAGCCTGACCCAGGCCCCAAAGATGGACCTGGGGGATACGCTGGATCTCTCTGTCCTCCTTTCCAATGTCATAATGCTGAATAAATCTCTTCTGCTTTGTGCATTTTATCGGCCATTGATGACAGATGGCTGGCTGCATTGGGCTTTGGGGCATGGGATGTGAGTCCCAAATTTCAATAACAAAATGAGTTGCCCATAGAATTAACCTTATATTAAGTTTCTTCAGCAGTGAAGTGGGGCAACAATGGCATCCATAGTGCATTTGTGAGAGTTAAATAGATCTCAGCACTGAGCCTTGCACTGATGTCCTAAATGCTCCATAAGTGTTACTAGAGTGCTGTTATAACATCTTGACACACATTATCCCATCACACAAGATTTGGTAAAGAGGCAGGCGCTGGAGAACACTATGGTCACAAGGGATTCTCTTTAATGAGGGGCTCTTTAGAAGAACCTGCAAAGTCAAACAAGTATCCTGCCAATACCCAGGAATGAAGGCAGATACATTGGAAGAAAAGTAAGAAGCCTCAACAAGAGAGAAGTCTCTGATGTTCAGCTCAGTGCCTCCAGTCCTTGGAGCTCCCGATCAGTGTTTTCACCAGTGGGCTTTCCACCGGGCTCCCTCAAAAAGTCACTGTTCTCCCTCCATTTACTAAATCTCCTCATCTGCTCTTCTGGGCATGCTCCGTTAGCACTTGTCTAAATCAGTTCTGTCCTGCCCCTGCTCATCCTCTGGGTAGCCGATCACACCCACTCCACCATTACTCCTGGCTTGCCTCAGAGACCCTCAGGGGTACCCATACATATCACAGGAAGGCTTTGCTCTGTCCTGTCTCCTGCCCATCCAGCATGCTGGTGAAAAGACAGCCTGTCAACACTGCCACAGAGTGAGGCGCCCCCGATGCCTCACCTTCAGCCCCTATCTCCAGAGATAAAAGTCATAAGGGTTTGGAGGAGAGAGTAAGTAAAGCTTGTTTGAATCCGCTGTGGTGACAGGAGCCAGTGCATTCAAGGCAAGGGTCTACAAAAGCATTAGCACCTCAGGAGGAGGAAGGAGGCCACTCTGAAGTGAGATTGTCCCTCTCTGCTATTTACCAGGTATGTGATTTCAAGGAAGTGCTTAATCTTTCTAGCTCGGGTTTTGTTATGTGTGAAACTGGAATAAAAACAGTACCTGCCACCGAGGGTGAGGATTAAATCCACTAATCCACATGAATAAACAGCATGATTTCAGATTCTGGCACAGATGAAACCTTCAGTGAATGAGAACTTTCTTTAAGTTGGTCCTGGAAAAAGATATTTGCCCGGCATATAGGAGGAGTTCTGGGCTCTCAGCCTCTAGAACAGCTGTTTGATCTGGCTGAGGCTCTTGGACCACAAGCATTGTCAAGACCTGGGAATGAATAGGACCAGAGCTGGCAGCAGAGTCCTATGAAGGCAGCAGTGGATGGAGCCAACCCTAAAGCACCCGCCCAGCAGCTCAGGAGGTTTCTGTGGATGGAAAGACAACTTCAGTGGAGCCCAGGACAGACAGATCTGCTCCTATATGACTACAGTGAAAACAGATTGTGAGAACCTGTGTTCTTAATGTGAAAAGGAGAATTTGCATAAAAAGGACCAGCAGTGATGACTGGTGAAAAATTGTCCAACTGGTGCAGAGGAATCTGTAAATGGGCTGAGGGAGGGCTGCTGTGAGTTCCCAGAACTCAGGTCTGTGTGCAACATTAGCTCAGAAGGATGCTCAGGTGGATTCTAGAATGAGTACCACATTCATAAACAAGAGCTGAGTAGGGGAGCACTAGCGTACCTAAGCTGCAGGCTGGTCTCAGAGCCTGAGCTCAGCTTGGCTTCTGTTTCTAGTTTCTTGCCACTGTCAATTACCTGAACATACTTCAGGCTGATCCTCTGAGTCCCAACTGTACCACCAGCTGTGAGCTTCCTCATCTGAAAATTGTTCATTCATTCTTTCTTTCACCCATTCTACATTTTTGCCTCGGTTTTCACTAGGTGAAGGGTGTTGTACAAGATATTAGGGACACACAAACACTTGTCATATCACACTTGTCAGCTACTATCCATTCTCACTAAATCCTTTCTGAATGAATGCCAAATATGATTACTGAGTGTATGGAATGTACAGCCTAGCAAGGAAGTTTCTCATTGAACTAGCAGTCAAGCAAACAACAGAAATCACAGAATTGATTCCAAGTAATCTCTAGGGAACACACAAAGCAGGACAAAACCAAGATGTCCCTTTCCATTTCTGAAAACCTGGCATGTGCTTCTCTGAATAGGGATGTGCTTTAGTAGGGTATGATGCTAACCACTTAAAAAACTTGCCATTGTCCCTTCTCATAAGTTATCTTTTAAAGCAATTTGCTTGATTTATTCATCCTGTGAAAAGACTATTTGGGAAATACTTGGTCCTATGCTTAAAACTTTTGTTTAAACAAACAAAAAGTTGTTTAGAGATGGATAGGGGGTAGATGGTTAGTCACTCGAGTGCTTGTGGTGAAGCATGAAGAAATGAGTTTCCTCCCCAGCACACATGTGGAAAATCAGGTGTGCTCCTGGTACATACTTAACAACCTCAGCGCTGGAGAGATGCATCCAGGTGGACACCTAGAGCTTCTGGGCAGCCAGCCTAGGCTAATTACCGTGTTCCAGGGCCCAGTGAGAAGCTTGTCTCAAAAAAACAAGGTAGATGGTTGTGAAGGAACACCAAAGGTTGTGATCTACCTGCCACACACATTGTGTGCAAACATGAAAACGTCTCCATGTGCACTGGTACACATGATTCTCCAACACACATGAACCCATGAAAACCCTGAATCCTTACACACACACACACACACACACACACACACACACACACAGAGAGAGAGAGAGAGAGAGAGAGAGAGAGAGAGAGAGAGAGAGAGATCTGAAATAGAATCCTATGAGAATGAACAATCCAATTGGAACTGGAAGACTGGGGCCTTTGCCCCCTGTGCTGCTGGCTGCTTGCTGGCTGTCATGCTATGGCAGGAGGGAGAGAGTAGTTCAGCAGCTCCCACCTGGCTGTGATTAGGCTGGGATTATTTGCAGGGCAACCCCCATCCATGCTATTGTGGTGCTTCCTAATGACTCTGCACTGAGCTGCCCCAGAGCCATCACTTCCTTAGGTAACAATGGATAAACATCAGCTTGAGAGATTCCAGGTCTGTATTATTTATGAAGCTGCAATTCTCCTGTAAATAACCCAGTTGTTAAAATGATATGTATCTATGTAATTGAGTCTTCTGTATACAAATAAATAAGACTTTATTGCAATGTCAGAAGTTAACAGACCAGTCAATAAAATCAATAACTCACTTTTTCTTGCTTATATATCTAACTTTTCTCCACCTTTCCTATGTCCTCTGTTTGTTCTGGTTACATATTACAGCTCAAAAGAAAATACAGCTCTCGTTCGTGTGTTTATTAAGTGCTAGGTGAGAGGAGGTGGAACCAAGGGGAAAACAAAGCCACTAAATTTCCATTTGTCTGCTCTTTCCAATTTCAGAGCATAAAGAGAAGGGAAAAAGGCCTGCTTTAGAGTCCAGCACACAGTTTCACAGTGTCCCATCAAAGATACGAGAACCGGATGACAGCCATGTCTTTGTTGAGTGTCTGGGGTCATATTGCACCATCACCTCTGTGCTGTCACAGAGGTGGCACCATTTCCCCACCATTGCCAGCATCTCCCTTGTCAGTCCTTAGTGCTGGGATCAAGCCTGGCATATAAAATTCCTGAGGTGGGGGAGGAGGCGGCTACATTTGCTAGGTATTTTTTAAAAGCAATCTGCTTAATTGATGTGGGTCCTTGTTGAGCTTACTATAAAAGCTTTAAAGGGGCTTTTTAAAAATGTTTTTCCACTTACTCAAAAATCCAATTAAACAAACTGGCATCGTTCCAAATGTTTTCGCACCTGAAGGGGGTAAGATAACCGAAACATAGAAAATGAAAAATTAAGAAATTACATCACTCTAGTGTTCATGATGTTTCTATTTCTGTGCAAATAATGCATTGGTCTGTTTGCATAGAACAGCTTGTCCTCTCCTACAGATGACATACACTGATTCGGTCTTCTTCATCACCTATCAACACAGAAGGAATAGTCCCCCCAAAAAAGACTACTAGTGTCTGCAAGACTTGACTTAAAACACCAGTGTTATTCTGGACAGATAGAGTCTTTAATCAGGTAGTTATAATGTTGTATCCTGTGTAGTTTTATGGTTTGTCAGAGGATGATAATATTTGTTCTGTGACTTGGAGCGAGACACCATAATTCAGACTTGAATAACACATTCTGTATTATCATAATAAATAATTACATGAGTGTTCCATTTGTGAGGCACGAATAGTAATGTACACTGAAAATCCACTCTTTGGCAAGTGGAGGCTACAGCAGAAGGTGCTCAGGAAGAAGTCATGGCACCATAATCCTGAGAAAACGTGGCGAGTTTTGGTCTGGAAAATATATTGACTTATGCCAACTTAATGATTTTCATTTCACTGATAGAATGAAAGACTCAGACTTAAACATAACCAGCACAAACTATTTAAGAGACTCTGAAGGAAGTGTAGATACCACTAGATCCTCAAGAAAGAAGAAATAAATGGATATGCAGACCCAAGGACAAACAATAAACCAGCTGCATTTAAAAATCATAGAGTGTATGAGGATGGAGAGATGGCTCAGTGGTTAAGAGCAACGGCTGCTCTTGCAGAGGGAGTCAGTTCAGTTTCCAGTGTCCCCATGTTGCCTCACAATGTCTATAACTGTGGTGAAATGTTCTATATGCTACAAATAAAATAACTGTTTTGGCCCATGCATGGCACCGTAGAAGTGGGTAAAAAATCAAAAGCAGCCAAATAAAAAAAAGAGGGTAGAGTTAGGCCAGTCTCCATCCAGCTGCCCCCGAAAAAGTAACATATGAAAATCCAGGTGAGCCATGGGCTGTGGGCCACGTGGTAAAAAGATAAATAGGTTAAATTAAAATAAAAAAGCTAGCTAATAATGTGCTTAAGATATGGGCCAAACAATATTAGGTTAATATAAGTGTATGATTCATTTCTTTAAAAGACAAAAGCCGCGGGTTCGAACCAAATTCCAGCCACTGCCGCCAGACACAAACCTCCCAGACCCAAAACGGGCCAAAAAAACCTTACTACAACATATAACTCCTGTTCCAGAGAGTCTTATACCCTCTTCTGGCCTTCACAGGCAACAAGCATGTACATAGTGCACATAGAGTGGGTAAACATAAAAACATCATAGAGTGGGTAAATCTTGGAAACAGCAAGGCAATGACTTAAGGATGCAACTCTGGAAAACGGCCACCATTTACAGTAGACTCAGGAAAAGGCAGCTGATGAGGTTAAGTTGCAACTCAGAGTTCACAATCATCAGCAGCTTTACAAGGGCCAAGTAAGGGAAATAGAGAAATCTACTCACTAGTTGTGCCGATTTGCTGACATACACTAGGTACTTCTACTATTATTTAGTTGGATAAATTTTTGCAGGAGCACATGTAATCACTAAAGACTATTTCAAATATGCCCTTATATTTCTAGAAATTACTTTATGTGTGCATCAGACTTGATGCCTGAATTATACAGAAAACTCAGTCTTCATACTTCTGCTATTAATGTTGAGATTATCTCCTTGAGTTAAGCCTAGTTGACAGAGGGTGATCAATGCAGGTGCATAGGGTTTCCAGCTTAGAAGAATCTAGCGTGAATAGTTTTATTGGAAAAAGTGACATTATTCAGTTTAATGTGTGAAATATATAGGGTATCTATACATGTAGAATAGCTTAAATGTGTGCTTTTCAGATGGCAGGTGGGAGGTTATTATATGGATATAAAATAAATTTTTTAATTGCAACATAGAAGTGTATATATTTATATATACATACACACACATACACAGATATATGCTTAAACTAAATACAAGGTTACAGTTGAATAAAGTAAAAATCACATAGGAAATAAGAAAGTACTCTGTATCATATTAAGAGTAAATGTTATTTCAACTCTGTTATGTTAGTAGGTGTAATGAGCTCTAATGTGAACCACGTTGTAATGTAAATTGAGGCAAGAAATATAAAGCAGGAAAGGGTGAAGTAAAATCTGTTGTTTTAATGAGCTATAATCTGAGTAAAAGGAAATAATAAGAAAGCAAAGTTAAAAACATTAGTAAAAAAGCTGCTACTTCTACTGAAGGGGGATTCTCAAAGGAGGTGTGAGGCAGGGGCTCAGCCATGGACAGAGCTGGTTCTAAAGAAGAAAAGAGGGTTTACATGGTGACTAGAGGAAAAGAGAGTGGATATACATGGACAGAGAAGAAAGCTAACAACTTCAATTTTCTACAGGAAGAAGATACTCACTCATCCTGTGTGACAGACATATAAATGACCTGAATTTGAGAGGAGGGATTGATGCTGTCTGAGACAGCTACTGAAATGAGTGGAACCAGAACTCTTTGTGAAAAAATAATTTGTTGGAGAGGCTAAAACCACGGAGATTCTGAGGCTCCAAACTGAGAAATTTAAGTAACTTCTGCAGTGTTTGGAGTAGTGTTTCCTTAAACAGTATTTCCATGTCTCAATCTACAAAACAACTGCAAAGAAAGCAAAGTTCCATCAGATTTTATGGCACAGACAGGCAGCCTCAGCTAATTAGAGCATCAAAATAAGAGATCAAGAGTCCTAGCCAGCCTTAGCACCATAGCAACTCAGCAAAACCCTGTCCTTATCTCAAAAACAAAGAAAAAGTTTGGGTCTGTGGTACATCGCTTGGGTGGTAGGACATGAGACCCTATGTTTCAATTCCTACTACTGAATAAAAAGATCTAGGTCCACAGAGAAAAGCCAAGTTTGTGTAAAAGCAAAGAGATAGAAGATACTTTCAACAAACAAGGAAGTTATTTTCAATATTAAGATTAGTTAGTGTAAACCATACTTACACCTGCGCCATTGAGTATGTATTTATACCTGGAACCTGCTTCCAATAATTCTGGTTTCACTGCTTTTAGTGGGCCTTAGATATTAATATTATTTAAAGAGCTTCAGGTCAGAAATGTTCAGTCAGCTGAAAACAATGCTTTTTTTTCTCATGAAAGGGTGTTTTAGAAGGTAATATGTGAAGAATGACTGGACAGAGGATCAGCAGTAGGTCATTGCTAAAGAGAGAAGAAAATCACAACCTAGAGTACTGAGCTAAGAGTAAAATAAAAAGGAAGCATCACTTGTTCAGAAATCATTAATAATTTCAAGACAGTGAGAATAAAGCACTGGACTAATCATGGGTTCTTTTAAGACTGAAAGTCTTATGCATCCATGGCAATCACATGCCAGAGTTCCTGGACCTGAGAATGTAAACCCTCAAGAACAGTGGGGATATAATGGTGGAATTTCCCATTCTGAGAACCAGTCCATGGCACAGTCACAAGCTAATCCCAAGGCCTGGCAGAGATATTGGTGAGTGGCCAGGAGTATGTAATATCATTGGTACTGCGTCCCTGACAATATTTTCTAGTGAGGTTGAAAGTGCTTTGTACTGTAAAAACAGACATATTGATCAATGTAATCAAATTCACACACGTATGGACACCCAATTTTTGATAAAATAATACAGATATACAAACTGGAAAATAGCATTCTCAACAAATGGTGCTGGTCTAACTGGATGTCTGCATGTAGAAGAACAAAAATAGATCCATATTTATTACCCTACACAAAATTCAACTCCAAGTAGATCAAGGACCTCAACACAAAATCAATACTTTGAACCTGAAAGAAGAGAAGGTAGAGAACAGCCTTCAGTACATTGAGAGACAACTTTTGAACATAACACCAAGAGTCAAGGCACTAAGGTCAATAATAAATGGGACCTCATGAAACTGAAAAACTTTTGTTGGGAAGGGAAAGGACACCATCAACTGGACAAAGCAGTAGCCTTCAGAAAGGGAACAGATTTTGTCTTAATAACTTCACATCAGATAAATACCCTCTCCACTATTGTTTGGAGTCTCGTCTGGGACACCCTTATAGATTCCTGGGGATTTCTCTAGCACCAGATTTTTCCCTAACCCCATAATGGCTCCCTTTGTCCCTTCTCCAACTCAACCATTCCATTCTCCCTTGTTCTCTTGCCATGTCCCCTTACCTCCGACCCCCACCTATGCTCCCAGTTTGCTCAGGACTCCAGTTAAAGAGATAGAGGAGGGATTATATGAGCAAAGGGGTCAATATCATGTGGAGAACCCCACAGAGACAGCTGAGGTTGGAGCTTACTGACTCTGGAATGCATAGGGGAACCTGCATAGGACCAAACTAGCATCTCTGAATGTGGGTGACAGTTGTATGGCTCAGGCAGTTTGTGGGGCCCCTGGCAGTGGAATCAGTACTTATCAGGAGTGCATGAACTAGCTTTTTGGAGCCCATTTCCTATGGAGGAATACTTTATTCAGCCTTGATACAGGAGGGAGGGGCTTGGTCCTGCCTCATCTTGATATGCCAGACTTTGACTCCCCATAGGAAGCCTGACCCTCTCTGAGGAGTAGATGGGTGCTGGGGTGAAGGAGGGGGGAGCAAATGAAAGGAGGGAAGACTGGGGGAACTGTGATTAGTAGGTGAAATTTTTAAAAATCCTTTTAAATAAAAAAGGAAAAAAATAAATAACTCAAGAAATAAAATATCAAAAACCCAAATAGCCCAATTAAAAAATGAAGAACACATGTAAACAGAGAATTGTCAATATAGGAATCTCAAATGACTGAGAAACACTTGAAAAATGTTCAACATCCTTAGACATCAGGGAAATGCAAATTGAAACTACTTTTGAGATTCCATCTTATACTTGTCAGAATGGCCAAGATCAAAAACACAAGTGACAGCTCATGGTGGTGAGAAATTGGAACAAGGAGAACACTTGTTCATTGCTGGTGGAAGTGCAAACTTGAACAGCCACTATGGAAACCAATATGGCGGTTCCTCAGAAGATTGGGAATTGATCTGTACCAAGACCCAGCTATACCCAAAAGACATTCTACACTCTCACAAAGACACTTGCTTGACCATGTTCAATGAAGATTTCTTCATAATAGCCAGAAACTGGAAACAACCTAGAGGTCCTTCAACAGAAGAGTGGATCAACAATGGAGTATTACTCAACTGTTAAAAAATGACATCCTGAAATTTGCATGCAAATGGATGGAACTAGAACAAATCACCCTGAGTGAGGTAACCCAGACCTATAAAGATAAATATGGTATGTATTCACTTATGGTATGTGGCTATTTACTATTAAGTAAATAAATAATAATCAACCTACAGTTCATAGACCTGGAGAGGTTAGGTATAGAGGAAGGGACTATGGAGTACATATAGATCTCCCTGGGTGAGGAGAATATAATAGATTTTACAAGTGGACTGGGAGCTGGTGAGGATCGAAATGACAGGATCAATTGGAAGGGGGAGGAAAGATAGAGTTTAGGGAGGGGGAGTTGGGAGAGACAGTAGGAATTGGGGAGTGCTGGGGGCCTGATGTGAAAATCTAGTGCATGGGAAAGTTCTTGAATCTATGGTGATCCTGGTGCAGAATCCTAGTAATGGGAAATATGGAGTTTCAACTGACCATCTCTTGTAGCCAGGCAATGGGTTGCATTTAACTGAATTGTTGGCCAAGTAGATCCTGTGGAGATCCCCAAACAACCAGGCTGATGCTATGACAGAGGGTTGCTCTCTGCAAACTGACAACTGGGCCCCATTTCCGAGGACAACATCCATATAACTCGCTGAGTATAAAGAGGTTGAGCTTAAGCCTGTATGATTCCTTGATCCCAACATCCAAGTCTCTTTCGTATGGAAAGGTACTTTGCAGGCTACTTAAAGAGAAATGTGGACATTAACCCAGCCATAAAATCTTTGACCTACAATCTGTCCTGCTTGCAAGATGTGTTGGGGCAATAGTGGCACCCATAAGAGGTAGCCCATGCCTGACACTGCTTGGGTAGTCAGGAACCATAGACTGGATAGTCCAGAGAACTAGGGCAGAACCAAACATGACTGTTCAATAGACAAACAAACAAACAAATAAATAAGTGATTCTTAACAATATACTGTTTCATACATAGATCAGTGCCTTGTCCAGTGGTCATTAGGGAGGTTTCCTCTAGCAGCAGATAGAAGCAGGTGTAGAGACCCACCTGGAAAACCCTGAGGATGGGGGAGGAAGGACTATAGGAGTCAGAGGGATTGGAGGACACCAGGAGAACATGGCCCAATGAACCAACTAAGCAGAACTCATATGAACCAAGAGCTGAAATGACAAGCAAGGCCTGCATCGGTCTGCACAAGGTCCTGTGTGTATATGTTGTGGCTGTTAGCTCAGACTTTGAGGAGGACTCCTAGCAGTGGGAGTGGGGGAGTCTCTGATCTTCTGCCTGGTCTTGGGACTCTTTTCCTCCTATTGGGTTGCCATGTCCACTTCACCACTTCAACGTTAGGTCTTTTGTCTCATCTTACTGTATCTTGTTTTACTGTCTTTGGTTGTTTTCATTTGGAGACCTTGGCTCTTCTGATGGGAGATTGGGGGCATAGATCCTAGAGAGGGGGGAATGGGGAGCTGGAAGGAGTAAAAGAAAAAACCTAAAAATAAATTTTAATATAAAAAGAAAAAGAATGCATTTGGAAAAATAAACCCTCAAAAATCTTAGAAGAGATTTCAGAAAAGAAAGATCCCCTTTCTCTTTTATGCTCCTTTCTATGACTATGCATGCCAGAGATTGGATATTGCATAAAGTCTTCTGGGCAGACCCTCCATGGAGAAAGTTCGGTTGGCTTTTCATGTATAGACCTATGTACATGGACTGATTCCTTCTGGCTTTGTGCTGTCCCCTGGTGGTAGTGACTTCTCTGTTAGAATAAAAGGCAATGTGCCTTTGCAGTCTCCTTCAGACCTCTGCTCAGAATTTACCCTGCTGGCACTCTCTCCATTACCAGCAACAGCCCTGATCCACCCCTTCTTCTGCTACTATTGATCCCTTTACAATTGGGCAGCACTTTTAATTTTTCAAAGAGCTTTCACATACATTTTCTCATTTGACCCTTCCAACAATCCTGTGAAGTAGGTAGAGCAAGTACTATTATCCCCATTTGGAAGATGGGAGAAATGAAATACAATGCACTTAAGTGGTAGGCCCTAAGTAATGTTTCTCATAGCCAATTGGGGCTGGATCTGGGCAGTCTCATGGCCCTCCATGGAGAAAGCTTGTGCTGGATTTTTGTATTTACACATATGTTCCTGTGCTGATTCTTTTTGTCTTTGTGCTGAGAACTTTCCAGTAACAAGGAGTGGCTATCACCAAGGTCATCTCATATTTTTAAATTCTTAATACTAATTCCTACAAACATCATTCTTTGTTTGCTCTGGACACCTCTGCTCACCAAGTATTATCTTAGCAGTAAATATAGGATTTCAGATCTTTCTGGACCTATCAAAGAAGAATCTGCATGTTAAGAGCAGACTCTAAAATTGGGGAAAATACCACATTCTTTTACATGTATTTCTATATATTTTTATCTACTGGAAGCCAGCTAAAAATATCCTATACTTGATCAGCTAGCTTTGAATACAAAAATAAATGCACAAGTTAAAATATCTGGAAAAGGGCCAACCAAGGGAAAAACGACAGTAGCGGCAGATAGTTCTGACTGTCCAGAAGGGCCTTCTTTATAGAAGCTAGGTCACTGAAAATAAGGCAGGCTGTCACTGTGCCAAGAAACCCTATCAGAGACCCTATCTTTGAGGAAGCCCAAGGCCTGCTTTTTAGATTTATTGTTTCCAAACATAATTTACTATGATTCTGTTCATCCATAGGATAGAACTTTTTCGATGGGCAGGCTCAGCATACATTTATCATAATTACAAACTCTGTGCCCATCAAAATGACAAGTTATTAAATTTCTGGATCACCTATATTTTACAATTAAAAGAGTAATTATATGGGTAGTTTTAAAAGTATATTTAACTATTTAATGCTATATCTCAATATAATTTTATTATACTTGTAAAATAAAGAATTTATAAAAGAAAGACCAGATTTAAAATCAAACTATACAATGTGAAGCCTGATACTTACTTGATAGGGGTATAGGAAAGACATTTTCACAAGATGCAGTTGTACAGTGGGATGCGCAAAAGTGGGATGGTAGTGAAGCAGTCATATTTAGGAAGGTTGTGTTCTCAGAAACTAAGTGGATAAAGGTAGAGCCGCATGCGATGCACTTGATAATTATAAGTCATGGATGTAAATGGGTGGCAAAATGCTATAAATTAGGCAATTTATTTTCAGAGAAATGATTAATTTTAAAATGTAATATCATAGATAAAAAAGTTCTACTTCAACTCTAAGATGCTCCCTAATTCAAAAATGTTAAAAATCTTAGAAGAATGATAAACTAAATATGCTATGTTTGGTCACATCAGACTATTTGAGCATAAGCTATGGAAAAAGTAATGGTCCCTGCAGATCAGTCTTGGGCCACGCTTACCAGCTTATATAGAATTCTTAAAAGTACACTGCCAACTTTTGATCAAGCTAAAGGGTAGTCTGTAGAAGGTGTGGCTACCTCTGATTGTTTCATTAAACAGATGAAATACAATGCAGTGTTTGGCAAAATTTAGACAACAACAGAGAAACAAAACAAGCAGTTTACTTGTTTCTTAGGCAGATGTAGCATGTTAATCATAAGAATGGTAGGATTTCTTCTTGTTGTTCTTGGGTTTTGTTTTAATTTTTAAGAAGTCTCTTTTACATGTTTAAGGGGATTTTCCATTCAAGATACAGATCTATGGTTGTTTTGTTCCTGGAGACTTCTTGGCATTATTTTGTGTCTGGTGGATTCAAGGGAATAATATGAGAAGATAAAGGACAGGCACTGTCCATATATTAACCAAGAGGACAAAATGAATGATTAACAGCGTTTAGGGCTTGAGTGTGTAAGAACCTATGTTTCCAGTCTTCAGAAATGTCTTACTTGTATTTTTCTCCCCTTCATGTTTCTTTCTCCGTCGCTCTAAGGTGTTCTGTGTGGTGAAGGTCCACACCTACTAGGACTGCCTTATGGCTCATTTGGAGCTACTGGGTTCATCTACTAGAGAAACAGAAGTCCTTGAAATGTTAATCTAATTGGCAAGACTGACATGAACTCTCCTTTTGGAATGGATTGGTAACAGCAGTGAACACCAGCTTGAATTGGAATGAATGGAGTCTAAGAGACACAAATTGTGAGAGCATTTTGGACAAGCATGGCCAGAAATTAAGATTAGGATAATGGTGACTCATAGCCCACAAAGTGTTAGAGGTGACTGAGATTGCTGGCAAGCCATGGCTAAGTTTCCACTGTGCTAACTTCCCATGGCAGTTATCACAAGTTAGATCCAACACTCTTCCTCTGAACTCAGCTTGGTCTTGTTCCATATATAGGATGAAACAAACCTTCCATCCCTCTTCTGAGTTCTGTGTAATAGCAGGACTTGAGGAGTTCTGGGCCATTTTTTTGCAGTTTATGAATCATCTGAATTTGGAGTGTAGAGCAAGGGAAAGGAGAATTCATTGTCTGGGGGTGAACTCAATTTATCATGATTATCCAGTTAAATATGTATCCCTCTATATGCGCACATTTGCTCTGCTGCCCTGCTCTTTCAAGGATGGCAAAAGGGCTGAGATTGGGTGTGCTTATGAGGCTTTGTCTCATTATTTCTTCTGAACATGTTATATTCCTCTTAATATTCATAGCATCAGTATGTTCTAATCATGCCTTTGGCTTTCATTCTGCTAGGCCCTCATATCTTCAAGACTAAGAATATTAATTTATTTCCTATGTGTTAATTATTATGGCTGTGTGGCATTTGGTAAACTATGGCCATCTGGAATTTGAAAATGTGTTATTTCCTGGTAATGTGGAATGTAAAGTATATGCATATATATGTGTCTTTTCTTTTAAACTTTTATTTAGTTCTGTGCTCATTTATGAATAAAAGAGAATATTAAAACCAGGATATCAATGTTATTTTCAGTCAGATATCTATATAGCAGAGATGATCAAAGGACCATGTTTTGAGAAGGGAAAGACTCTCCTGTATTCTTCCTAAGTAGGACCTTACTGGTCTAATCTGTGGAGCTGGTAGCAATTTGCTCAATAAATCCCACAATATAGGAAGCCATATGCAGCTGTGGAGTAACTGCTTACACAGGCAGTGCCTACATGCTGTGTAGCATTCTTGATATTATTATTTATAGCACTACAGGTAAAATGACCTAGCTTAACAACCAAGATTTTTCTTAAAAGGCATATAAAGAAATTACCCAGCTGTTTTGGCAGATGAGTTTATCTCTGTCTCTTTAACACCATTCTCAAGTCCTGCACTGAGATGGAAGGTCTTCCTTCGCCTGCCATACACAAGCTCATAGCAAGTTAAGACCAAGTCCAGGGAAGGTCTGAAGGCCAGTGATGGTTTTGTGACATAAAGAAACACTTTGTGACTGGCTAATATAAGAGTACTGGGAATTCTGAAGGATGGAGAGAAGAAGAGGCTCAAGGAAGAATACAGTGAAAGATAAGCAAGAAAACACTTGGCTCTGGACCACACTTTAGACTTGTTAAGTGACCAGAAATGAATTTCATGAGCATCTAAAAATGTCAAGAGTCTATCAGCTCTTCTCTGTGTGTGCCTAAAGAAGAAGGCACTGAAAATCCCCGGAGAAGCCTCTGCTTATGACCGTAACTGTAGCTTAACTAGAAGCAATGAAAATAATTTTTACATATTAAAATAACAAAGTTTAAGAAGTAAAATGTATGTTCACTCTACACTATTGCACTGAATTTGGGGAATGATTAACTGGACATCTGTGCTTGCACATCAGAATGAAAACTATGTAATAGAAAACAGCAAGTTTGGGTTGAGGTCAGAAGACAGATCTGAAGTCACACCTGGAGTGTCAGTATGAAACACTGTGGGAGAGAACACATGAGGGAAAAGCGGGGCTCCAGACGCACCACACAAGGGCTTTCTGAACTGAAGAGGAAGGAAGAAGGGAGGAAAATACACAGAAGTTAGTGCAACAGCATTTGATACTGGAGAGAAAAGAAGAGATAAGCATCAAACACTGAAGATGAATCATGTGAAGAGAGGTGGGTAGTGTTTGTGATATTTAGTTCCAGGAAACACATTTGGACCTTGGTGAAAGCAGTGGATGGAACAGGACGTAGGAGTCAGATCTCTGATTTGGAGAAATATGTGGAGTGGAGAAGGAAAAGGAATGTCACAGGTAACAGCAGTTCTTCCAAATGTTGGAGCTAAAGTGTGTGTGTGTGTGTGTGTGTGTGTGTGAGAGAGAGAGAGAGAGAGAGAGAGAGAGAGACAGAGAGAGAGACAGAGAGACAGAGACATAGAGAGAGACAGAGACAGAAAGACACACAGAGGCAGAGAGACACAGAGAGGGAGATAGAGAGAGACAGAGAGAGACAGACTAGAAAGTAAGTAGAGGAGGACAGAGCCCCGGGACAAGGGAAGACTTTGAGAAGAGGTAGAGAAGCCAGTGAAGAGTGATGGCGTTGAGGACAGACAGAAGAGCTAATCAGTAGAGTGCTGTAGGGAGGCAGAGTGAGAACACAGGGATTAGAGGGCATTACACCAGAACAAGATACATGTTTGAGCGCCAGAAAAGAACAGTGTGACTACAGGTTAGCTTGTTGATGGTTCTGAACTAAGCACAAGAAGGTACAGGGATGTAATGCAGAGTAGGTATATCTTGTCATGGTTTCAAAAATATAGTTGTCCCTCAAGCAAGACATCTTAGAAGCAGGTAAGAAATCCAAGCATAGATAAAGGGGAAGGAGGGCAGAGTCAGGTAGAGATGCTGTGAGCTGCTGCACAAGAAAGAAAATTGTAAAGAAACAGAGATGTGGCAACACGATAGATTAATATTGGGTTGAGTTAACTTATAAGAGCTAGTTGGTAATAAGCCCGAGCCATAGGCTGAACAGTTTGTAATTAATATAAGCATTTGTGTAATTATTTGGGGCTAAGTGGCTGTGGGACTGCAGGTCTGGACCTCAGGCCAGACAAGCCAGAACCTTCTGACTACAGGATATGGATTCAATACAAACCACACTGGATTTTTGTCTTTCACTGGCAGTTTGGTCTTTTCCTTTCTTGAGATCCTGAAAAGTGGCAGTGAGCCATATCTCCCAGTCAACCATGTGATCATTATGGGATCCACCTTATACTGCACAATATACTGTGTTGCTAAGCTAGACTGTTTGGAAAGGTTTACATCTTTAATATTGATATAGGGAAGTCACTTGAAATAATCTATTTAGGATGCCCTGGCTATGATTTTTACCTCCAGCATCCCATAGCATTGGTGGCTTTTAGCATAACATTTCTCATGCATCTTGATCACTTCTTTAAGTTCAAAAGATTTGTGTCTGTAGTCAGGGTCTTCCTGCTGGAAGGAATCCAATCTATGCCTAGGACCAGCTGAAGGAGACGTCTCCATTCATATCTCCTACATGGTTGTGTCAGGTCTATCCTTGCACAGGACAGAAGCACTGATGTGCACACACTCCAGGGAGAGTGAAAAGCCTGAAAATCTGTCAAGCACTTTCCAGCTGTCTCTGCCTCCACTTCAGGCTTCGAGCTGGACACTAGAAATTGAGGTGAGAGAGAATAGGCTAAATTCTCCACTAAGTCAACCAACAGAGAATATGGCATGCAAAGAACCCATGGCTCCTGCTGCATCCTTTCCTCTTCATCTCAGAAAATACTATCCAGAATGCCATGGGAGAATAATGTTAAGTGCTGCTGTGAAATGTCAATGTGAGTCACAGAGGACAGTCCTCAACACATAAAAAGGAATCAAGAGGCACATACATCCTCGATGAATGGTAACCTGGGCTATGGGTGGAATACTAGTCCTTTTCTCTGGAATAGGAGAGCAGGTGGTGATTTTAGGTGAAATGTCTCTCATGGTCTTGGGCATCTGAGCACTGGGTATCCAGTTGGGGGTGCTGTTGGGGAAGTTGAAGTGGTAACTTCAAAAGTTAAAATATTCCCACCAGGCACTTTGGAGCAGGGGCAGCTGAACTCTGCACCTGGCCACACCCGCAGCTCCTGCTGCTCAGGGAATCTGCTAGGAGCCCTACTGCGACCCTGAACTGAGTGAACTGAGCAAACCAACTGCAGGGGTCTCTGAGGGGCAGATTCGAAGCCTGACCAGAGGTGAGGAGGGCTCGGCAGGCCTCAGCGCCTGTATCCTGC
>PVIH01001967.1:0-208425 GCA_004025045.1 Sigmodon hispidus | reverse complement strand
TTGGGATCTAAATTCTTGAGCTCTTTATATACCTTAGAGATCAGTCCTCTATCACTTGTAGGGTTGGTGAAAATCTTTTCCCATTCTGTAGGCTGGCGTTTTGTCCTATTGACAGTGTCCTTGGCTTTGCAGAAGCTTCCCAGCTTCAGGAGATCCCACTTATTGATTGTTGGTCTTAGTGCCTGTGCCACTGGTATTACATTTAGGAAGTGGTTGCCTGTGTCAATTTGTAGAAGTGTATTTTCCCACTTTCTTCTCTATCAAGTTCAAAGTGGTTGGGGTTAAGTTGAGGTCTTTGATCCACTTGGATTTGAGTTTTGTGCAGGGTGACAGGCTCAGATCTATTTGCATTTTTCTACACAGTTTCATCCAGCTATGCCAACACCATTTGTTAAATATACTATCTTTTTTCCATTGAATGTTTTGGGCCAAAGATCAGGTGTTCATAGGTTTTTGGGTTAATGTCTGGATCCTCAAATCTATTCCATTGGTCCACAAGTCTGTTTTTATGCCAGTACCAGGCTGTTTTTATTACTGAAGCTCTATAGTATAGCTTGAAGTCAGGGATGGTGATACCTCCTGAGGTTCTTTTGCTGAGTAAAATTGTTTTGGCAATCCTGGCTTTCCTGTTATTCCAAATGAAATTGAGTATTGTTCTTGCAAGGTCCAAAAAATATTGTGTTGAGATTTTGATAGGCAGTGCATTGAATCTGTAGATTGCCTTTAGTAGAATTGCCATTTTTACTATGTTGATCCTACCAATCCAGGAACATGGGAGAGCTTTCCATTTTCTGATATCCTCTTCAATTTCTTTCTTCAATGATTTAAAATTTTTGTCAAATAGGTCTGTTACTTCTTTGGTTATAGTTACTCCAAGGTTTTTAATACTATTACAGCTAATATGAAGGGTAATGTTTCCCCTATTTCTTTTTCAGCTCTTCTATCTTTAGTGTATAGAAGGGATACTGATTTCTTTGAGTTTATCTTGTATCCTGCTACATTGCTGAAGGTGTTTATCAGCTGTAGCAGTTCCTTGGAAGAATTTTGTGGGTCACTTTTGTATACAATCATATCATCAGCAAATAGAGATTGCTTCAATTCTTCTTTTCCAATTTGTATGCCCTTAATCTCTTTTCGTTCCCTTATTGCTTTAGCTAAAGCTTCCAGAACTATATTGAATAACATCCTTGTCTAGTTCCTGATTTTAGTGGGATTGCTTTAAGTTTTTCTCCATTAAGTTTGATACTGGCTGCAGACTTCTTGCAAATCGCCTTAATTATATTTAGGTATTCTCACTGTATTCCTGATCTCTCCAGGACTTTAATCATAAAGGAGTGTTGGATTTTGTCAAAGGCTTTTTCCGCATCTAAGGATATGATCATGTGGGTTTGTTCCTTTAGTTTGCTTATATGATGGATAACACTTACAGTTTTTCGTATGTTATACCAGCCCTGCATTTCTGGGATGAAGCCTACTTGGTCATGGTGGAAGATATCTTTTATGCATTGTTGTATACAATTTGCCAAAATTTTGTTGAGAATTTTCGCATCAATATTCATGAGGGAAATTGGTCTGTAATTCTCCTTCTTTGTTGTGTCTTTGAGTGGCTTGTGTATTAGGGTGATTGTGGCCTCATAAAAGTATTTTGGCAATATTCCTTCAATTTCTACTGTGTGAAATTGTTGGAGGAGTAACGGTAGTAATTCTTCTTTGAATGTCTGGTAGAATTCGGCACTGAAACCATCTGGACCAGCGCTCTTATTTTTGGGGAGGTTTTTAATGACAGCTTCAATTTCCATAAGGGTTATAGGCTTGTTCAGGTAATTAATCTGATCTTCATTTAATTTTGGTAGATGGTACCTATAAAGAAAGCTGTCCATTTCTTCTAGGTTTTCCATGTTTGTGGAATACAGATTTTCAAAATATGATCTGATAATTCTCTCTATTTCCTGGGAGTCTGTTGTTATGTCCCCCTTTTCATATCTAATTTTGTTGATTTGAACACTCTCTCTCTGTTTTTTGATTAGTTTGGCTAAGGGCTTATCTATCTTGTTAACTTTCTCAAAGAACCAACTCTTAGATTCGTTGATTATTTGTATTGTTCTTTTTGTTTCAATTGTATTGATTTCAGCTCTAAGTTTGATTATTTCGTGTCGTTTACTCCTTCTAGGTGAGTTTGCTTCTAATTGTTCTAAGGCTTTCAGCTGTGCTGTTAGGTCTTTAGTGTAGGATTTCTCAAGGTATTTCATATAGGCATCTAGCGCTATGGATTTTCCTCCTAAGAGTGTTTTCACTGTGTTCCACAAGTTTGGATATGTTGTAGATTCATTTTCATTAAATTCTAGGAATGCTTTGATTTCTTTCTGAATTTCTTCCTTGACCAAGAGATGGTTCAGCTGAGTGATGTTTAGTTTCCATGAGTTGGTAGGCTTTCTTTTGGTTTTGATGTTGTTGAACTCTAACTTTAGGCCCTGGTGGTCCGATATGTTACAAGAAATTATTGTCATTGTTTTGTATCTGTTGATATTTGCTTTATGACCAATTATGTGGTCAATTTTGGAGAAAGTTCCATGAGGAGCTGAGAAATATGTATATTCCTTTGCCTTTGGATGGAAGGTTCTGTAGATATCTATGAAATCCATTTGCATCATAACCTTTTTTAGACTCCTTATTTCTCTGTTGAGGCTCTGTCTGGTTGATCTATCCAGGGTTGAAAGTGGGGTATTGAAGTCTCCCACTATTAGGGTGTTGAGAATTGATGTGGGATTCAAGCTTTAACAGTGTTTCTTTTACATAAGAAGGTGCCCTTATATTAGGGGCATAAATATTTAAGATTGAAATCTCCTCTTGACCAATTTTTCCTGTGATGAATAAGTAGTGATCATCTTGTTCCCTTTTTATTGCTTTTAGCTTAAATTCTACTTTGTTAGATATTAGGATTGCAACCCCTGCTTGTTTCTTAGGACCATTTGACTGGAAAATCTTTTCCCAACCCTTTATTCTAAGCCTGTGTTTGTCTTTGCAATTGAGGTGTGTTTCTTGTAGGCAACAGAAGGATCCCTTCTGTTGTTGTATCCATATTGTTAGTGTGTGATGTTTTATAGGACAGTAGAGTCCATTGATATTAAGGGAAATTAGTGACCATTGATTCATATTTCCTGCCATTTTTCGTGGCAACTTGTTTGTATTTCCTTTCTCTAGGGTATTGTTCTGTGAACTTATTGGTTGTTTGTGATTTTGTGGGTGTATCTGGGGTCCTTAGGTTGGAGATTTCCCTGTAATATTCTCTGTAGTGCTGGATTGGTAGATAGATATTCTTTCAGTCTGACATTGTCCTGAAATACCTTGTTTACTACATCTATGGTAATTGATAATTGCAGGGTATAGTATTCTAGTTTGGCATTCATGCTGTTTCAGCGTCTGTATAACTTCTGTCCAAGCCCTTCTAGCTTTCATCGTTTCCATTGAATAGTCAGGCGTTATTCTGTTGGGTCTGCCTTTATATATGAGTTGGCCCTTTTCTTTTGCAGCTCTTAAAATTTTTACTTTGTTCTGTATGTTTTGTGGCTTGATTATAATGTGGCGTGCTGACTTTTTTGGGGGATCATATCTATTTGGTATTCTGTAAGCTTCTTGTATCTTTATAGGCATTTCCTTCTTCAGGTTAGGGAACTTTTCTTTTATGATTTTATTGAAAACATTATCTGTGCCTTTGAGCTGCTATTCTTCTCCTTCTTCTATTCCTATTATTCTCAAATTAGGTGTTTTCATGGTGTTCCAGATTTCCTGAACATTTTAAGTTATGGCTGTTTTAGTTTTACTATTTTCTTTGACTGATATATCTATTTGAGCTACTGAGTCCTCCACTTCAGAGATTCTGTCTTCTATCTCTTGAACTCTGTTTGTTATGCTTGTATCTGTGGTTCCAGCTTTTTTCTTCAGGTTTTCTATTTCCATCTTTGCCTCAATTGGTGCCTTTTTTATTGCTTCTATTTCAGCTTTTAGTTCTTGGCATGTTTCTTTTATAGATTTGTTCATCTCTTCCAATTTTTTGTTTGTATTTTCTTCTATTTCCTTAAGGCTTTTTTTCATATCTTCTTTGAGAGCTTCGATGATCATCAAAAAGGAATTTTGGTGTTGCTTCCTTCTGTTTCCTCTTCATTGCTCAGTTCAGGTCTTGTATTTGTAAGATCGCCACTCTCTTCTGGAGTTACCATGTTGTTCTTTGTATTATTATGTTATTTTTTGCACTGACATTTGCCCATGGCTTCAGTGTTTCATGATTGGATGGTTCCTGGTCATTTGTGGCACTCGGGCTTGTGTGCCTCCTGTTACCTCTCTGGGAAGGGTCTGAATCTCCCCTTCAGGGACCCCTGTAGTTGTCTGTTTGCTTGGTTCGATGTGGGGGTGAGTAGCCATGCAAATTCCCTCAGCAGGAGCTGTGGGTATGGTGGGTATGGTGACCAGCAGAGTTTATCTGCCCCTGTTCCAGAGTGCACTGGGACTCTGCAGACAGCACTTGGTCACGGAAGTGGAACCAGAACCTATGGGAGCACAAGTCTCCCTCCCAGGCTGGGATATTGGTGCTTGGGCCTGGTGACCCTTCCTCACCTCTGGGCGGGGTCTGAGTCTGTCCTTCAGAGACCCCTGTAGTTGTTGGTTTGATCAGATTGAGGTGGATGTGGGTATCCATGCAAATTCCCTCAGCAGGAGCTGTGGGTATAGTGACCAGCAGAGTTTATCTGCCCCTTCTCCAGAGTGGGCTGGGACTCTGCAGACAGCACTTGGTCCCGGAACATAAGTTTTTATAGCTAGCAAATAGGAAGAACCTTGTCTCAGTTCTAAGACTTTCATAAGAACAATACAAGAATCAGCCAACAGGTCATTCCTACCATCCAAAAATGCTCACTATTAATTTTTAATAACCTTCTGTACTTCTGGACATGTTAGAGAAGCAGCAGGTGGCAGTTGACTTTAGGCTGTTAGCCCATTAGGAAGAAAGTCCCAGATGGGTGAATCTTGGATAGGCCTCAATACCACAGACTCAAGAATATCTCCTGCTTCTATTGTGTTTTTTACATGTTTGCTGCTGCTATTTATCTCTGGTATTTGGCATGGTGTCAGTTGGTGTAGGGAGATCCCTACTGGTGTAATGTAGTGTGTTTTCCTCATGGAAACATCTTGTTTTACTGGACATTCTTACCTGCAAATTATTTTGGAGATGGTTTCTTCTTAATCTATACTGTCTAATTGATGATAATATTGTTAGTTTAAATAGAGTTTTGATTATTAAAAAATAAAACAAGAAAACATCACACAGCCAGAACATATGGGTTTATTTTGAAGAGCTGTACATACTATGACTTATGTTAATTATTGAGAAAAACAGCTGAGTCCCAGTTGTCTAGCTAGTTTAAATTTTTTAAATCTTAATGTTGGGAGATGTGTTCACAGGTTTCATGGTGTATCATGGCAAAACAAAACAAAGCACTGAAATTAACTTAAAGGCAGACAAAAATGTTTTGTCAAATAGACTTGGGGTGAAAAACCCAGGAAGGCAATCTAAAGTTTTAGAAATGCACATTGTTGAATGAAGAATTCTAATGTCAGGGAACAAAGACAAATCAACCTAGGTATTACTAGCTGACATACTTTCCTTGCTAGAATTGGTTGATGGTCAAAAGTGATAATTAATTTATTGTACCCATTTTTGCCCTCAATCTCTTGATATAAATATTTTAAAAAAACTATTGATGAGTGGGTATGCTTCCTAAGGATTTAAAGTAGATCTGACTGATTCTTTTTCACATACAAAAGTTTATATTGATATTGTGTTGAGATTCCTTACAAAATTACCTTTCAAGATTAGTAATAAAGTATTTGGCCCTTTCTTTGTAACTGCAAAACACAGCAAAAGAGCTGACTGGGAAGAATATTTTACTTGTCTGTATGGTACATGTATAACAAGTTGCTTGTGTATAAATATATGTGGGTTCTTGGGATAATTTGTTTTTCATCTATAATATGTAAAATATTTAACCACAATAGATATGTAAAACATGTTTGTTTTTTACTTGTATTCATTCACTTGAAAAATATAATATAACCACATTGTAATTTTTATGTTACCTGGAAGATTTTGCTGGGGTATGTAAACTGTAAGGAAAAGAATAGAGATCGAGAGCATTAAAGTGGGCAAGAAGGAAACATCAAGAATGACTAAAAGAAAAATATCAAATGAGTTAGAAGAAAGGAAACATCAAAAGAATCAGAAGGGACATTTCCAGATAGAGATAAAAAAAGAGAATATAGAACACAAAATGAAGAACATAGAAGAATAAGTAAGTAAACCACCAAGAGAATTTGTGAGTGTCTTTTTTTTCTTAACCTCATATGATAGAAAACTCTAATACACACCTCTCTGTGGTTTCCTTTTCTACCTTGTGCTAATAGGGACTGTTCCTCTAGATAGTGATACTTTTGTTAAAAAAAAGAATTAAGATGCTTAGTTAAGTCCTGAGTGCTCATGTGTCTTATATACTGTTTCCCTTACTAATAAGTTTTTTTTTTTACATTATTGTGACCTATTTGTTATTTAACATCATCTTCCATCCATTATTTCACTATATACTTTATCATTGCATTTTCTGATTTCTACTTACTGGAAATTTTATACTTTTCTCTTTGTTTTTGGTAGATTTGAAGATAGTTGGTTGAATATTTTATAATAGTCTCTTCAGTTGGAATATGAGTTTTCTTATTTTTCTGTTTTAGAAATTATGAATCTGTATGTAATATACATGGGTGTGTATACATATATGTGTATGTGCCTGTATATGAGTGAGTATGTTTTTATAAACCAGAAATCAAAGTTTGATATGTTCCTCTATCTTCGTAGCCTCACTGTATTCTAATTTTTAAAGAATTTTTATTCATTTTACATACTAACCACAGATACCCCTCACATCTCTCCTTCCACTAGCCTTCCCTTCATACCCATCCCCCATCCCCTCCTTCAACAAAGTAAAGGCTTCCCTAGGGATTCAACAAAGCCTGGTACATTCAGTTGAAGCAGCTCTCTCTCTTCTATATCAAGGCTCTGCAAGGCATCTGACTCTAAATAATGGGCTCCCCAAAAGCCACTGTCAGAGTGTCAGAGGTTCCTTAAACAGACTAAGTTACTCAACTGTCTCCTATATGCAGTGGGCCTAGTTCAGTTTCAAGCAAGCTTTACAGCTATTGCTCTAAAGTTTGTAAGTCGCCACTAGCTTGGTTTGATTGCCTCTGTAGATTTCTCCCATTATGAACTTGACCCCCATGTATATATAATCCCTCTTCCTCTCTTCAACTGGATTTCCAGAGCTTGGCCTGCTGCTTGGCTAGGGATCTCTACATCTGCTTCTATCAGTTACTGGGTAAAGGCTCTATGATGACAGTTAGGGTATTCACCAATTTTATTACTAGTGTAGGTCAGCTCAGGCTTCCTCTTCACTATTGCTAGTAGTCTAAATTGGGGTCATCCTTGTGGATTACTGGGAACTTACCTGGCATTAGGTTTCTCCCTAACCCCATGATGTCTCCCTGTATCAAGATATCTTTTAATGACTTTCTCTGTTCATGATCTATCTTCCTGTTCCCTTATGTTTTCATTCCCCTATTCCCTTCTCAATATTGCTCTCATTGATTCCTAGTTAACTCAGGAAATATCTATTTTTTATTTCTCTTTGTTAGCTACTTTTTTTAGAGCTGTGGATTGTAGTCTGGTTATACTTTGCTGTACATGTAGTAACCACTTACTCATTTTTTTCTAAATATAGGTTACTTCAGTGAGAATGATGTTTTCTAGCTCCATCTACTTTCCTGAACATTTCATAATGTTGTATTTTTAACTGCTGAGTAATACTTCATTTTGTAAATATACCACACTTTCTTTATCCATTGTTCATTTGGATAAAGAATTATCCAAATTAAGTTTGTTTCCAGGTTCTAACTATTACAAATATAACTTCTATTAACAAAGTTGAGCAAGTATCCTTGTGGCATAAATGAGCATCACTTTGATATATGCCCAAGGGTGGTATCATTGCATCTTGAGATAGATTGATTGATACACATTTTTTTTGAGAAGTCACCATATTTATCCTGCAAGTGGCTGTACAAGTTTGCATTCCCATGAACAGCGAAGTAGTGTTTCCCCTTGCTCCACATTCTCTCCAACATAAGCTCTCATCAGTGTTTTTATCTTAGCCATTCTGACAGGCTTCAACTCATTTTTTGAGACTTCATCTGAAACTGAAACTCATTTTATTATGGGAATGTCTTTCTGTGTAAGCTGTGAAATAAAGGAACTGTTTTGGCTTATGACATATCTCTATGCTCCAATATCCCACCTACTCCCAGGTATCATGAGAAGATAAGGAGAGTGGAGTTAGACAGCAACATGATCCAGCTATCCATGAAGCAAGATGTAATGAAATACGTGAGCTACTGGCCAAGTGGCAGGACAGATTAATGGAAATGGGTTGAGTTAATATGCAAGAGCTAGCTAGCTAGCAATATGCCTAAGCCTTAGGCTAAATAGCATATTTAAGCAGCTGAGTCATTTGAGGGTGCTAAGCAGGAGGAGCAGGTCCATACCATGGGGCTAGGTAGTCTGGGACTGCAGGTCTGTGTGAGTAGGCAGACCAGAACCCTCATGTTATATCACTTATTTAGTTAAGGTGACTGAACAGTAATTACAGAGTTTGACTTGTCACTGCACCCTTCTGCTATTGTTGCTGGTGTATGCTATACCTAGATTTCATATGGTTGGCAGGTTTTAAACATAGGCTCTTATGTTTAAATGCTTGTCAGGCATTTTTGCTAATTGTGTCATTTGTCCAACACTCTTAAAATAATTATTGTTATGTATTTTTCTATGTACTTATAGGTTTTCCAAAACCATATTTTTAAAAGTATATTATCTATAGTGATGATATTCACTCTGTCTCAACTTCTTCCTCAGTCTGCTTCTATTTGTCCTCTTCTTTCTTCACTGTTCTTGTATTTACTTTTATGACATTACTTATATGTATATATGTGTGTGTGTTTGTGTGTGTGTGAGACTATGTTTAAATCTAAAATGAACAAATGAGATAAATCATATTTGTGATTGACTCTAAGTGCCTTTAGAAGAAACACATTAGCAGAAAATAACTGTTTCTATCACATGGAAAAGTATATGCTCCCTGTAAGTTGATATTTGTTCCCCCATTTCATCATAATCCACAAAGCAGAATGAATTCAAAAGTTATATTCTGTGTCTTTAGTTGGGGGGTATCTTGATAAAACATTCTTAATTCCCTCACAATAAATGCCTATTTCTTCATTTATTTAAATGTTAATTCCTTTTTTCATACTTCATGTTACAATTCAATACAACATTTTTTATTTCATCACTTATATAGTATCAGTAATGGCTGCTTTGTCTTCCAGTAAAGCTGCCTTATCCTTTAGTCATTAGCTCTTTTATTTATGTTTGGTTTAGTTTTTGCTTTATTTCTTAGTGCTTTCTATTTCTCTGTTTCTAAAGGATATCATCATATGCTCATCTTATATCTTCCCTATTTCAGCCTTGGTATTAGTCTTTTCTTCAGTGATTTCTGATTCCTTTTACAGGTTGCTGGAAGCACTAATGCTATAGGAAAATGTTTCTTACCAGATTCTTTATTCTACTAAAAAATATTTATATAAATCCTTTAGTACAGTCTCATATTTCTGAGTGCATATGAATGTTTACTGTGGTAAGCTAGATTTATTTTTTATACTAATCTATATTCATTAGATCCTGTAATATTTTGGGGGTTCATAGATTGCTTATCTCTAATAATCCAAACACAATTCAGGGACATCCTTTCCATTTGTTTGTCAATGTCTATAAATATAGACTCAAGTTTTTTTCTCAATGACTAAACTGTACCCTAGGAAAAATAACTGTACTATCAAGAATAGTATTCTTATGTATAGTTGATTTTACTGTAGGTCAAATTGCTTCCATTAATTTCCAAAAATAATTAACTCTTCTTAGTCACCCACTGAAAGAAAATACTTGAGCACTGAAAAAGTTTTATTTAGTGGATAACAATATAGTTTACAACATAAAAAATTCCAGCATTACTTACAATTATAGATGGTCAATAATATAGTTGTATGCCAATAATGCATGTAGAATGTGCTGGTATAAAACTTCATTTAAAGCAATTCTGTCTAAGCTGGGTGCAGCTCAGTACTTAAGAGATTGATTAGCATTCAGGAACTCGCAGGTTTAAACTGCGGTACTGGAAAAATATTTTTCTTACTTTTAAAAAATAGTTTGGGTTATTTCAATTCTTTCTGTATTCTGAGTATCTAAAAACAAGTACTCCACATAATAGAGCAACCATTTGTTATACAAGTAGGCTAAAACTGTACAAGCTTATTTAGTTATTTATCTTGCAATAAAATAAATACAATATATTTTTGAAACTTTCATACTTGGGATGAAGAAAAAGCATAGTGGTTAGGAATGGCATAGATTTATTTTGTGTTGTTTTGTCTTTTTTTTTTTTTTTTTTTTTTAGAAAACTAGAGTTCAATTTCTAGTATTCATATCAGATAACTGATGGAGTAACTGTAACTAAATCTTCAGGTGACCAGCATACACTGGTCTTTTAAGGTATTTGCACTAAATGTTTTTGAAGATGCTTAGAGGCAGATACACATACATATGATTAAAAATAAAAACTCTATAGCCTTAAAGTCACTTTATGCTGATATTCAAATTCAATGTTACTATCACAAACATGGCTTAAATTATACTTTAATAAAATTACATAAATAACTATCTTCACAGTAATAAAATAAGTTTCTTTTGAATATGATAAGTAAATAGGTTTTTTCTTACAAAACAGTCATTTATGCCAACCAGTATTTCTTCCAGAAATTTACAAAGAAAATTAAAAAAAAAATTTTTATACAAATTTGGATTTACTTCAAAATATTCAGTTAGAAGCATAAATGCTTATCTTTTAACTAATTGTGAAATAATATAAATTGAAAATTTTAAAAAAAGGATAGGATAATTTGTTCTCTCTACAACTAGCTGGATGGAAGGGTAAGATTCCTAGTCTTACAGACTCAAATATATACACAAGCTAAGGAAGATTCTAAGATTAAGGCAAATAGAATGAGCAAGGTTTCAAGGATAAGGCTGGCAAACGGAGAAAACGTTTCCCTGAATATCAGACATTAAACATTTAGAAGCCTACATTGAAAGAATCTTCTTTTGATTAAAATTTAATGGTTTTTATTTATAAAATGACTACCTTTGAGGTTTTATATATTCATAACTTCAAGGGTTTCTCAGATATTTCAAGTACACTCAAGCTTTAGTAATAAGGAGTCATTTTTAATTAATGATTTATTACTTCCAGAAACATTTTAAAGCAGTTTGTAAGGTGATGTTGAGCTCCAAAGAGAAGGTGCCTCCCTGAATACTCTAGTGGGTGGGTTTCCTGTGTCTTAACAGAGTTCAAAACAAAGTGCCTTCTACAAACCACAGAGATGAGAAACTTAATGTGTGCTTGCCAGGACACATACATTGATATACATGTAATTATTGTGTTCTTCCCAAAGCAAGATTTACAATATATCTGAACCACAGAGGTGAACATGGTTTGAGCCAAATTACTGTGGTTATAGAGTGTGCCTTTTCACTGTAGCTTAATAAGTCTTAGGTGAAGTATTTGTAATGTACACCAATGTGTTTGCTAAATTGCACCTCCCTTGATTTGTCTAGGAGACTAGTGGAAATCTAAGACAAGAAATAAATGTTACTCACTTGTATAGTCTGTGACTATCATTCACAGTGCAGTAAATTAATATCAAATGATGTTCTCTTGCCTACCTTTCATTTTTTTCTTTTTAAAATTATGAATAAAGTCTCATTTTTTATTCAAGTATCCCCTTGTTCAAACTTCCAGTCGCTGTCTCTTCTCCCCATCTCCTTATCTCCTACCCAATAATTGACTGACCACTGCTAGTTCAATTTTTTCATGTTTGTCAATGTATATTTAATAACAACTTAGGAATAAAAACACTAAATGCAATCATTTCTCAAATAAAAGGTAATCTCTCACCATCTGTTTATAGTGCCTCCAAAATTTAATAAATAGAATTACATAAATACACATGAAAAGAAAGTACCCTCAAAATACCATCAAAAACTGCAAAGCTAAAGTCAATATTCATTAGAGAAAACAAAATCTCTTAGTATTAATGCAATTATGAACATTCACCATTTATTTAATGTTCCAACTTTTAAATTCAGTGAAAGACAAGTTATCATTAAAATGAGTAATTGCTAGTAACTAAGGTTTTGAATTTATAAATCAATAGGAGAGGTTTCTGGTAGAAGGAAAATATGGGACTAGCAAGGTATTTTCATAGCTTCATGGTTAGTCCCTGAATGTAAGCTATGAAATAAAAATAGTAAGGAGTAAATCTAAAAGTAAATACTAGAAAGATTTTTCTGATTATTTAAAATTTCAGGATGATCACTTAATAAAAAATACCTTTCATCACATTTTTACATTTAGGAAATTGCTATACAACATTACATGTAGAAGGATGAAATGAAAAACAGAATATTCTTGAGATGAATAAATAATGTCCATCCTGGTCTCTTTCTATTGATTTTAGTTTAAAGTCTAATTTGTTAGATATTAGTATGGCTACACCAGCTTGTTTCCAAGGGTCATTTGATTGGAAAGGCTTTTCCCAACCCTTTACTCTGAGCCTATGTCTATTTTTGAAGTTGATGTGTGTTTTTTGTATGCAGCAGGATGGTTTCTGTTATTTTTAATCATCATGCTAGGGTGTGACTTTTCACAGGTGAATTGTGTCCATTGATATTAAGAGATATTAATGACAAATGATGGATATTTCCTGTCATTTTTGGGAGTAGCTTGTATTTTCTTTTTCTGGGGAGGGGTTCTTCTGTGGTCTTATTAATTGTTGTGGTTACATGGATGTTTCTGGTTTCCTTAGGTTATAGGTTTCCTCTAGGGCTTTTGTAGAGCCAGATTAGTGATCAGGTATTGTTTAAATCTGGATACTTTGTGAAATATCTTGTTTACTCCATCTATGCTGATTGACAATCTTGCTGTGTACAGTAGTATAGGCTGGCATGTCACTTTTAGTATCTGTAAAATTTCTGACCAGGATCTTCTTGCTTTCATTGAGCCCATTGATAGTCAGGTGTTATTCTGATGGGTTTGCCTTTATAGGTTATTTAGCCTTTTCCTTAGCAGCTCTTAGTATTTTAACTTGTTCTGTAGGTTTAGTGGTTTGATTATTATATGGTCAGCAGACTTTTTTTTTTTGTGAGTCTAGCCTATTTGGTGATCTGTAAGCCTGTATCTTTTTTTTTTTAAAACTTTATTTATTTATTTATTTGCCTTGGTGTTTTGCCTGGAACTGGAACTACAGACAGTTTTCAGCTGCCATGTGGGTGCTGGGAATCGAACCCGGGTCCTCTGGAAGAGCAGACGGTGCTCTCAACCGCTGAGCCATCTCTCCAGCCCCAAGCCTGTATCTTTATAGGCATTTTCTTCTTTATGTTGGGAAAGTTTTCTTCTATGATTTTGTTAAATGTATTTTCTGTGCCTTTGAGCTTCTCCTTCTTCTATTTTAATTATTCTGAGGTTGAGTCTTTTCATGGTGTCCCAGAATTCATGAATATTTTGCTATGACTTTTTTTGGTTTTAGTGTTTTCTTTAACTGGTGTATCTATTACCACTATTGAGTCTTCCACTCCAGAGATTCTCTCTTCCATCTCTTGGATTCTGTTGGTCATACATGAATCTGTGGTTTCAGACCTGTTTTTCAGGTCTTTATATTTCCAGTTTTGTCTCAGTTTGTGCTTCTATTTCAGTTTTTAATTCCTGGAATGTTTCTTTCACCTGTTTGTTTTCTTTTCCTTGGTTTTCTTTATCTTCTATGCCACTAACACAAGGACACCTACATATGTAAAGGAGACACTACTAACGCTTAAACCTCATATCAAACCTGACACACTAATAGTGGGAGACTTCAATACCCCACTTTCACCCTTGTGTAGGCCAACCAGACAGAAACCCAACAGAGAAATAAGGAAGAAGTGATGACCCAAATGTACTTAGTAGATATATACTATACTCCACAAAATTAGAAAATCTAGAAGAAATGAACAGTTTTCTGGACAGGTACCACTTACTAAAAGTAAATCAACATCATATTAAAGACCTAAACAGACAAACAACAACAAAAGAAATTGAAGCTCTCATTAAAAGTCTTCCAAATAAAAAAAAGCCCAGGCCCACATAGTTTCAATGCAGAGTTCTACCAGACATTCAAAGAAGATATATTACCAATACTCATCAAAAAGTTTCATACCATAGAAACTGAAGGAATATTGCCAAACTCTTTTCAGGCCACAGTAACCCTGATACCCAAGTCACTCAAAGAAAGAACAAAGAAAAAGAATTATAGATGAATTATCCTCATGAACATTAATGCAAAAATTCTCAACAAAATTCTGGCAAACAGAATCCAAAAGCATATTAAAAAAAAAAGTAATTCACCAAGATCAAGTAGGTTTCATCCAGAAGTGTAGGGATGGTTCAATATACAAAAAAATAGTAAATGTAAAATCATCATATAAACAAATTTAAGGAAAAAAACACATTATCATCTTCTTAGATGCTGAAAAAGCCTTTGACAAAATCCAACACTCCTTTATGATAAAAGTCCTGAACAGATCAGAAATACAAGGAAAATACCTAAATAAAATAAAGGTAATTTACAAGAAGCCGAAAGGCCAACATCAAACTAAATGGAGAAATACTCAAAGCAAACCCACTATAATCAGGAAGTAGACAATGCTTTCCCCTATTCCCTTGTCTATTTAACATAGTTTTTGAAGTTTTAGCTAAAGGAATAAGAGAACAAAAGGAGATTAAGGGGATATAAATTGAAAACAAAGAAGTGAAACTATTTCTGTTTGCAGATGAAATAAATATGTATACATAAATGATCAGCAAAATTCTACCGGGGAATGTCTACAGCTGAAAAACACCTTTGGCAATGTAGCAGGACAAAAGATTAACTCAAAGAAATCAGTAGCCCCACTATACACTAAAGATAAAAGGGATGAAAAACAAAAGGTGATATATCTACACAATGGAGTACTACTCAGCAGTAAGGAAAAATGAGATCCTAAAATATGAAGGCAAATAGATGGATTTGGAGAACATCCTCTTGAGCAAGGTATCACAAACCCAGAAAGATTAGCAGGGGATGTACTCACTCATTAGTGGACTTTAAACAAAAAGAATAGCACATCCAATCTGCAAACCATGACCACTGCACAGCTTGGGATCTGAAACACTTTGGACTGGCACCTTGGAGCTTATTCCCTTCAGAGGAACACCTGAGCCAGTCTTGATGTTGGAGTGAGGAAAGCAGATCTGACTGGAGTGGATGCTGAACTAAGCCACCTTGGGACCTTGGGACCTCCTGTCCTTGCTGGGAGGAGATAAAGAGATAGGAAGAAGAGAGAGTGACTGGGAAGAGTATGAGGGAGAAGGGAGTTTAAAGAAGGGATACATGGATAAAAATATGACTTTATTCATAATAAAAATATGTGCGTAATGATCATTTAACTGGAAAGAGGCTCATGAAATAAAATGGGGAAAGGAAGGAAAGGCTGGTATGTGAAATATATGAGATATGAAAGTAAAAAAAATTCTGGTGATTAAAGTATACAATTAGAAAAGGATTGTGGCAGACATGAGAAGAGAGCAGAGGAGGGTGGGTCAAAAAAAGTAAATTGTATGAAAATTCCATAAAGAACATTTATCTGGTAAAATAAATAACAAATCATATTAAATTTTTGAATAAAAAGAAATAAGGGAATCATCACACTTTTTAATAGCTGCAAATAGCATTAAATAACTTGGAGTAACTACAACCAAGGAAGTAACAGTTCTATTTGATAAAAACTTTAAATCACTGAAGAAAGAAATTGAAAAGAATATCAGAAAATGGAAAGATCTCACATGTTCTTAGATAGGAAGGATCAACATAGTGAAAATGGCAATTTTACTAAAAGCAATCTACAGATTCAATACACTTCCCAACAAAATCCCAACAAAATTTTTTACAGACCTTGAAAGAACAATATTCAGTTTCATTTGGAGTAACAGGAAAGCCAGGATTGCCAAAACAAAATTTTGCTCAACAAAAGAATCTCAGGAGGCATTGCCATCCACGACTTCAAGTTATACTATAGAGCTACAGTATTAAAAACAGCCTGGTACTGAAATAAAAAACAGACTTGTGAATCAATGGAATTTAATTTAAGACCTAGACATTCACGTACACACCGATGAACACTTAATTTTTGACAAAGTGGCCAAAAATATACAATGGAGAACAGAGAGTATCTTCAACAAATTGTGTTGGCATAACAGGATGGTAGTGTGTAGAAAAATGCAAATAGATCCAAACCTATCACTATGTACCAAACTCAAATCCAAGTGGATTAAAGACCTGACCATAAACCCAGCTACACTGAACTTGATAGAAAATAAAGTGGGAAATACCCTCCAATGCATTGGCACAGGTGAGTAAAATAACAGCAGTAGCACGGACACTAAGAATAGGAATCAATATGTGGGACCACCTAAAACTGAGAAGGCCAAGGGCACAGTCAAAAAGACAAAATAGCAGCCTACAGAATGGAAAATATTTTTACTGACCCTAGAAATGACAGAGGATTGATCTCTAAAATATATAGAGAATTCAAGTAACTAGAGCCCCAAATCTTAAATAACCCAATTAAAAATTGGGTTCAGAACTAAAAAGGTAATTCATATCAGAAGAATTACAAATGTCTGAAAGGCACTTGAAAGAGTGCTCAACATCTTTAGCCATCAGAAAAATGCAAATCAAAACAATTTTGAGATACCACCTTAAATCTGTCAGATTAGCTAAGATCAAAAACACAGATGACAGTCTATGTTGGAGAGGATGTGGAGCAAAGGGAACACTCCTCCATTGCTAGTGGACATGTAAGCTTGTTCAGTCATTCTGGAATGTAGTATAGCTGTTTCTCTGAAAACTGGGAAATCATTTCCCCAAGGATCCAACAATACCACTTTTAGGCATATACCCTAAAAACGCTCACTTGCACACCAAAAGCATTAGCACAATTGTGTTCATAGCAGCATTATTTGTAATAGTAAGAACCTGGAAACAACCTAGATGCTTATCAACTGAAGAATGGATTAACAAACTGTGGTACATCTACACAATAGGATACTACTCAGCAGTAAGAAAAAAATGATATCCTAAAATTAGCAGTCAAATGTGGGGAATTGAAGATTCCTGGGCAAGCTATCACAAACTCAGAAAGATTAGCATGGATGTACTCACTCATTCATGGGTTTAAAGAATAAAAAATGATGTCATTATATATAAGAGTTCAAGTCTAGTACATAACTAAATGACACAGTGCTTTATTCTGCATTGATGACCTTGGGAAGGGGTGTCAGTGAGCAACAACTCATTTTCTTTAAGGGTCTGGCCACAGCGTGTTTAATTATGCTCCAGCAAGTAAATGAGTAGCATGAATGGACTTTTTTTTTTGTAAATGGAGAGGCCATAAGTGTTGGCATGAAACTGAGAGGATTGATAACTGAGTTTGATTGGTTGCATGATGTAAGAGTCATAAAATAATAAATAAAAAAATTATGCAAAAATTATACTGAAAGACAAAAAAAAAAAAGAAAAACTGGATATTCATATAGGATTCCAAGAACTGATATAATAATTCAGATGAGAAACATTGGTTAAACCAACTTGAGCAGAGCTAACATTTTCAAGCACATGGCCTGAGTAGTCAAATATTATGATTTTGTGAGTAACTGAATTTGCTAACACTTATAACTGTTAAAATATGAAATCAAAGATGACACACAAGTTATGGTTCCAACTTCCTGTCAGAGAATGCACCCTTAATACTGGTAAGAGTATTTGGCTCTTAGAAGCTTAAAAAAATCCCAGTAAGATGTGTATTATTCATATTATGAGAATTCTTTATACTACCATGAGCTGCTTTTTAAACTAATTATGTACTGGGCCTCTTGAGCATAAACCATGGTCCTCACTGACTATGATGTGCCCAGAATGAAATACTAGCAATGAAACCACCATTCCATAGAGACATTTTTGTTCTCCTGGTACACGTTTCAGATTCTTCCTAAAATATTATGAATTTGAAACTGAAAAGATTTGCTCAGCAGCTAAGAACATTTGCTGATCTTGCAGCAGATGGAAGTTTATTCCTCTGCTCCCATGTTAGGTGGTTCACAACCCTGTGTAACCCCAGCTCCAGTAAATCTGACTTCTTTTTCTGGCTTTTGAATGTAATTATACTTAGTTTTTATATGTCCAACCAAACACACAAACACACACACAATAATAATATAATACAGTTTATTTTTAAAGATTGTAAATTTCTAGAGATGTAAAAGCAAAGAAACATGCAAAACTATAACTTTTTGAGTTGGGCTGGTTATGCTAAAATAAACTTTGATTAATATATTGGATTCTTTATCATTGTAATTCAATATCATGACAGATTATTAGAATTTCTATCTTCCTGGGAGTTGTTTTTATCCATGCACTTAATTATATGGAATCATATGCTATATGTTTTGTATAGATATCATTATGGTTAATTCTAATTCTCAACTTGACACAATGTAAAATCTCATGGAAAGAGTTTCATTGAAGGATTGTTTGCAACAGGTTAGCTTATGGACATGTCTACTTCCCATTTCTTGATTACAATAATTAATGTGTAAAACTCAACCCACTTGTAGCAACACCATCCTCTGGGCTCAGAGCCCTGGACTGCAACAGAGCTGGGAAAATGAGCCAACCATCAGAAGCTTGTATGCATCTAATTCACTCTGTCCTTGAATGTGGATAGGCTGTGGTAGCTGTTTTGAGTTCCACATATGTTGATAAATGGCTTCCCTACTATGATGATTCTAACCTAGAAGTGTGAGTGAAAACAAATGTTTGCTTTTCTCCCTACTTTGCTTTTTGTCAAGTGTTTCAACACAGTAATAGAAATTAGACTAGGATAGGTATTAATAATGGTTTGCCTAGTTAGTTATTCACTGTGTGTGTTTATATGTGTGTTTCTGAAAATTAAGCCCATATTTCAGATAAACACTGTGTTTTGGAGTTGTATCTCAGGCTGAGGTCATTTATTCTTTGCTTAATTCAAACATGTATATGTACAACCTGAATTTAAATCAAATATAAGCTGAAGTTTTAAGTATTAATTTGTATTTCATATTTAATTTTGCTAATAAGTTTAACATTTAGGAATTTATATAGCTTTGAAGTAGTCAATGAATTTTATTTTTATTTTATTAATTGTTAAAGTAATTTTTAATAGACTAGACAATCACACAATTTTAAAACGTAGGTCCCTACACTTGGAGCCCTGGGTTCAAATATGAGCCTGCCAGTTAATCTTGGGTGCATTATCCAACCTACACAAGACTTAGTTCTTGTTTGTAAGGTGGATGTAACAGAGCCTTCCTAATAAGGTCACTGAGGATATTGAATGAGCTACTTTTATACATGCTTAAATTAATACTCTCTATGTAACAGGTGTCAAAATAGCTTAGCAAACACTGAATTTGAATATAAAATAATAATGATTAGACTTAAGCATAGCATTCAAAATCAGCTGGCCAAATCCAGTAGATTTTGTTCATTTACTGCACAGTATTTAAAAAGAACATACATATGCATGTGCATCTTTATGTGTGTGCATTGCACATGCACACTAATACAAATACCCATACTTTATACCTTAAAAGCCAGGACTGGGTCTAGAATTCAGGATTTGATTACTTAGCCCCTAATTCAACACCGGCTGGATGCCTGTGCAGCCCAAAGGGAGGCTTTAAAAGATTTTTATATTGCTTTGCACTTTAATGGGAGATGTATACCAGCCAAGTCCCAGAAGAAAAGCTTAAGTGTGGCCAACAAAAGTTTTTCAGATGGCAGTGACAAACCAACATCAGACAATAAAATTAGTTCAGTGGGCTGTAACTTTTTTTTTTAATTTTGAATTTATCAAGAAAAACAGTAAATTGAATTTAAAATGCTTATAAGTTAACAATAACTATAAAGAAAATAAAATCATAAGCATGACTTATCAAGGGTGATAATGCAAATAATTTGCTACACATAAAATTACTTTGTGTTCAGCTTTCCCTCTGGATTTTTTTTTTCTATCCCTGTATATCCACATTCAAGGTCCCTTCCCCCTCTCGTCACATCAGGTCATTTTTTTCTTCTCCACAACTCCCCATCCCCTCACTGGGCAGGCTGCAGACAGTCCCATGGTCCCACTGATCCAATAATGCTTAGTTCAGTCTCCACTCCTGGCAGATCCAGTTTTATCCCCCTCCCTCAAGAGTGAATCAGGTGTTCCTCTAGGTGGAGTGGGATCCGAAGGGTCAGTCCAGGGTGTTTCTGATCCCAAGCTGTTCAGTGGCTGTGGATTGCAGCTCGGGCATGCTTGGCATTTTTCTTGTTAATTTCTTTAGAGACCACTAATGAGTGAGTACATCCCCTGCTTATCTTTCTGAGTTTGTGATACCTCACTCAGGAGGATATTCTCCAAATCCATCCATTTGCCTGCAAATTTTAGGATATCATTTTTTCTTACTGCTGAGTAGTATTCCATTGGGTAGATGTACCACAGTTTGTTAATCCATTCTTCAGTTGAGGGACATCTAGGTTGTTTCCAGGTTCCTGCTATTACGAATAATGCTGCTATGAACATAGTTGAGCTAATACCTTTGGAATGTGACTGTGCATCTTTAGGATATACATCCAGAAGTGGTACTGCTGGGTCCTTGGGGAGATGGATTCTCAATTTTCTGAGAAACCGCCATACTGCATTCCAAAGTGGCTGACCAAGCTTACACCCACCAACAATGGAGGAGTGTCCCCCTTGCTGCACATCCTCTCCAACATAGGCTGTCATCTTTGCCTTTTTTCTTAGCCAATCTTACAGGTGTTAGGTGATATCTCAAAGTTGTTTTGATTTGCATTTCTCTGATGGCTAAAGATGATGAGCACTTTTTCTGGTGCCTTTCAGCCATTTGTAATTCTGCTGAGAATGCCCATTTTAGATCTGAACCCAATATTTTGATTGGGTTATTCAAGGTTTTGGGCTCTAGATTCTTGGGTTCTTTATATATCTTAGAGATCAGTCCTCTATCACTTGTAGTGTTGGTGAAAATCTTTTCCTATTCTGTAGGCTGTCTTTTTGTCCTATTGACAGTGTCCTTGGCTTTACAGAAGCTTCTTAGCTTCCAGAGATCCCACTTATTGATTGTTGGTCTCAGTGTCTGTGCCACTGGTGTTATATTTAGGAAGTGGTCCAATGTGCCAATTCGTAGAAGTGTATTTCCCACTTTCTTTTCTATCAAGTTCAAAGTGACTGGGTTTATGTTGAGGTCTTTGACACATTGGATTTGAGTTTTATGCAGGGTGACAGGTTCGGATCTATTTGTATTTTTCTACACACTTCCATCCAGCTATGCCAACACCATTTGTTAAATAGACTACCTTTTTTCCATTGAATGTTTTGGGCCTCTTTGTCAAAGATCACGTGTTCTTAGGTTTTTGGGTTAATATCTGTTATCAATTCTATTCCATTGTTCCACAAGTCTGTTTTTAGGCCAGTACCAGGATGTCTTTATTACTGTAGCTCTACAGTATAACTTGAAGTCAGGGAGGGTGATACCCCTGAGGTTCTTTTGCTGAGTAAAATTGTTTTGGCAATCCTGGCTTTCCTGTTATTCCAAAAGTAATTGAGTATTCTTCTTTCAAGGTCCAAGAAATATTGTGTTGGGATTTAGATATGCAGTGCATTGAATCTGTAGATTGCCTTTCGTAGAATTGCCATTTTTACAAAGTTGATCCTACCTATCCAGGAACATGGGAGAGCTTTCCATTTTCTGATATCCTTTTCAATTTCTTTCCTCAGTGATTTAAAATTTTTGTCAAATAGGTCTGTAACTTCTTTGGTTATAGTTACTCCAAGGTATTTAATACAATTTGCAAGCTATTATAAAGGGTAATGTTTCACTTATTTCTTTTTCAGCTCTTCTATATTTAATATATAGAAGGGCTACTGATTTCTTTGAGTTTATCTTGTATTCTGCTACATTGCTGAAGGTGCTTATCAGACAAAGAAGTTCCTTGGAAGAATTTTGTGGGTCACTTATGTATACAATCAAATCATCTGCAAATAGAGACAGCTTCACTTCTTCTTTTCCAGTTTGTATCCCCTTAATCTCTTCTCCTTCCCTTATTGCTTTAGCTAAAACTTCAAGAACTATATTGAATAGATAAGGGGAGAGAGGACATCCTTGTCTACTTCCTGATTTTAGTGGGATTGCTTTGAGTTTTTTTCCATTAAGTTTGATACTGGCTGTCGGCTTCTTGTAAATCACCTTTATTATATTTAGGTATTCTCCCTGTTTTCCTGATCTCTTCAGGGCTTTAATTATAAAGGAGTGTTGGATTTTATCAAAGGATTTTTCAGCATCTAAGGATATGATCATGTGGTTTTGTTCCTTTGTTTGTTTATATGATGGATAACATTTACAGTTTTTCATATGTTAAACCAGCCCTGCATTTCTAGGATGAAGCCTACCTGGTCCTGGTGGATGATATCTTTTATACATTGTTGTATACAGTTTGCCATAATTTTGTTGAGATTTTCACATCAATATTCATGAGGGAAATTGGTCTGTAATTCTCCTTCTTTGTTGTGTCTTTGAGTGGCTTAGGTATTAGGGTAATTGTGGCCTCATAAAAGGAATTTTGCAATATTTCTTCAGTTTCTACTGTGTGAAATAGTTTGAGGAGTAAAGGTAGGGTAGTAATTCTTCTTTGAATGTCTGTTAGAGTTCAGCACTGAAACCATCTGGACCAGGCCTTTCTTTTTGGGGAGGTTTTTAATGACAGCTTCAATTTCCTTAAGGGTTATAGGCTTGTTTAGGTAATTAATCTGATCTTCATTTAATTTTGGTAGGTGGTGCCTGTCTGGAAAGCTGTTCATTTCTTCTAGGTTTTCCATTTTTATGGAATACAGATTTTCAAAATATGATCTGATAATTCTCTGTATTTCCTTAGGGTGTTTGGTTACGGCCTCCTTTTCATTTCTGAATTTGTTGATTTGAACACTCTCTCTCTGTTTTTTGATTAGTTTGGCTAAGGGCTTATCTGTCGCGTGCAACCTTGCCAGCAAGGAAAGCGCAACACCCAGGATCTTCTTTCAGCAGTTTATTCGGGACCTTTACAATTGTTATCTCTTTGTTCTTCTCCCTGCTTCTCCTTCTCCCCCCTGGGGAAAGCCTGCCCACTGACTAGAAACTCTCAGGGCATCCAATCCCAATAAGCCATGTGGGCACAGCTCATTGGTCCACATACGCAACAGCAAACCATGCCCCAGGCTCAAGTCAAATAAGGAGTTGTTTATCAAAAGAGAGCACTCACCCACAGGGGGTGGAGGCTGGAAATCAGCACCATCTTTAGGGTGCAGCAGCAGGCAGCTCTCTACATCTCCCCCTTATTTAATAATTAAAAAATTAAAAAATCAAGTAAAAGCAGTGGGCAAGAGCAGAGGCCTAATCCCCATTGTGCAAGAGGACTTGTGCTATCCCTAATCCAGGTGTCATCTACTCAGACAGGGACAGACCTGTCTGGCACCCATTTTTATGAGGACAGGATAGTGGGTGCCAACCTGTATGCAATTAGGCATGCTCTTCATGAAGCCTTACCTAAGCAAAACCATGTGCAGTGCTTAGCCTCGCAACCCGTGCCAAACATTATTCTTTCAAGGCAGCAAGCCAAACATGTGGGGGCTGTCCTGCCTCAATGGCGGTGAAGGCTTGAACAATCATGGTCATGCTCCTACGTTGTGTGAACCTCATTTTGCAGATGCACCACAGGCAAATCAGAATTATCAGCACCATCAAGCCAGCCAGAACACCCATTCCCGCCCATTCCTTCAGATGATTGAGGGTGGTAGACATCCATCTCGTCAGTCCTTCAGCAACTCCAGGGTCCACTCGAGTTGAATTCACAGCAACTATTGCAACTCTCAACTTCTCCATGGTCGCTTTGAATTCACCTGACCAATTTCCTATAAAATAACTTGACAGAACTTTAGACAAATTTGTAGTATAGGAAAATTTTTCATAGTGAATAGAAGTCATGCATAGGGCCTGATACTTCCATTTGCATCCCAACTGAGCCACCTGCTAGAGGAAGTCAACCTCCTCTTGCACCAGGTCAATCCTTTGGTTAACCAACATCAGCCCGCCTTTAAGCTGGGCAGAAATGCCTCTTTGAATGTCTAAGGCATGGGCTACATTGGCAGACACATTGTTAAGTGTTTGAGCCGTCTGGACAGTGTGACTCATAGCAATGGTGGCCGTGGTGGCCCCAATTGCAGCTAGGGAAATGGCTGTAACAACAGCTACAGTAATGCCAAAATCTCTCCTAGCTCTAAACGAGCTCATAGCATTAGGGCTTTGTACTGGGACAGGTACCCATTCCAGAGCCAATCCTCGCCCTCAAAGTCAGCATCATACTTGTCATTTTTGACTTTCCTGGTTAGCCGTTCTGGTACCCACACTGGATCTTGCCAGTCCTGAGAAAAGACACAAAAAGAACCTCTCGCCCATATAAGCACTGGATCAGTACCATCAGTACCAGGCCAGTGGCCCATGAAAATATCCTTCCATTTCACCATGCCTCTGTGGCTAGGGGTGAGAATCAGATGTCTATCTGCCACGGAGTGACCATCAACATCCAAATTTAAAAATTAAGGGTAAACAGAGCTATAGATAGTCTTTCTTTGGGGGTGTGGCCGTGGCCTATTCCCCCTTTTTGTTTTTGTAAGCATTCCTTCAGCGTTCGATGAGCACATTCCACTACACCTTGTCCTTGTGGATTGTAAGGCAATCCATGAGTTGCTTGTACATCCATTTGTCTGCAGAATGCAGTAAACTGTGTTCCAGTATAAGCAGGGCCATTGTTAGTTTTTACCTGCAGGGGCTTTCCCCAAGCTGCCCAGGCCTCTAGGCAGTGCGCAATGACATTGCGTCCCTCCTCTCCTGACATGGCAGTGGCATGCAAAATACCAGAGCACATATCTACAGAAACATGAACGTACTTTAAAGAGCCAAATTCAGAAATGTGAGTAACATCCATTTGCTATACTTTTAATGGCAGAATCCCTCTGGAATTAATACCTAGGGAAGATGAGTGGTGATACACCACACATTGAGCACAATCCAAAACTATTTGACGTGCCTCAGCTCTGGATATCTGGAACTTTTGTTGTAAGGTCTTAGCATTTACATGATATAGCTGGTGAAATTCTTGAGCTTTGACTACAGGAGAGGTAAAGAATACCCAGTCCTGTCTAGTGCACATATCCACCTTGGCATTGCCTTCACCAAGTGGACCGGGAAGGCTAGTGTGTGCACGGATATGTTGAGGAAAAAATCTCTCCTTTCATTGCAAAATCAAGTCTTGCAAGTGGTTAAATAGGACAGTGACTGTACTGGATGATTTGATTGGTCCTGCCACTTCAAGTACCTTTAAAGCATTAACCACATAGGCTGAGTCAGATATCAAGTTAAAGGCAAAATGGCATTCTTTAAACACTTCACACACTATTTGAAGTTCCACTACCTGAGGAGTACCAGGAGTAAATTGATGTTGAACTGGTTGTTTGCCTTGCACCATATAGGCACCTATTCCTATTTTTGAGCCATCAGTGAATACATTGACAGCTCCCGCCACTGGCTCTGCGATGGTGACCTTGGGAAAAATTATGGGATGCTCCTTAAAAAATGTCATAAGAGGATGTTGTGGGTAATGATTATCCATTTTTCCAGCAAAGGTACAGCGAAGAATTGCCCAGTCATCAACAACAGCACACAGGGTGTTAACTTGTGCTGCTGTATATGGCACAATTATTATGGCTGGTGCATGCCCAAAATACTGAATGGATTGCTGGATGCCATTCTGAGCTAAATCAGCTACTGCTGTAGGGTAATGTTCTATACTTTTACTAGGCAATACCTTTGGGTGTATCCACAACAGTGGACCTGATTGCCATAGTAACCATGTAGGTTGTCTGAATGTGGGTAAAAGTCATAGGGCAAAATCTTTTCCTTCCTCAATCCTATTTAGAAAAGCATCCTGGAACCTCTGTTCAACTACCTGCAGTGCTTTTCTGGCTTCCACTGTCATCATTCGCATGGAGTCTAAAGCCAACTCTCCTTTCAGAATGTCATAAAGGGGTTTCAATTCACAATTTGCAATCCTAAAATATCCTCTAATCCAATTAATATCTCCCCACAGCTCTTCCTCCAAGTTTGTAGACTCAGGAGTTTCTATATCAGCAAGGTTGGGGCACAACTCTCCCCCTTCACTCTGTCCTTCTTCACTGCCTGCCCCCTCCGATCTCTCCTCCCAACATTTCCAAGTTGGCCTGTTATCAGCTTCAGGTGGCCTTGGCAAATGGATCCACAACTGCCTAGAACCAATCTACAGGTTTTGATCTTCCATGGAGACAAAAGCAGAAACTCTTTTCCCAAGTAACATAGTCTTATAAACAGATTTCAAAGTCAGGATATCTTTAAAGTATATGCATTTGTTTAATTTAGCAGCCTTAGTAATCAGTTGTCTCTCTGCAGTTAGCTCATTAAAAGTTAAAAAATTACAAGAAAATGCAATAACCAGAATCCAGATTCTCTGTTTATCTGCCATCTTTATGTGGCTTTTTTATCTTTATTTCCTTCCCCATTTAGAGGTTTTGAGAGTCTAAATCTGTTTTATTGAGAATTCTTAATCATTTTTCAACTCAAAGAGCTTTTAAAATGTTGTTATCACTTTAAATGCTGACTCTGCCCCTCTTGGCTGCTTTTCAATATGGAGTAGGAACCCAGGAATCTCTCCCACTGCTAGCAAGCAGAGCAGACTCACAAAAACCTTAATGAAGCAGCTCCTTAAGAGCCAAAAAAATTGGACGTGAGGTTGAAGACCCCATCCTTGTATAACCTTTAATTCCTACCTTAAAAATCTTCTCGGAGCCCTTACCAAACAGCCCCAGCTTTGCTAATGCTTTTACTTTCACTTTGAGCTCAAGTTTGCAACTGCTGTTGCTTTCATTTTCAGCTCAAGGTTGCCTTGCTTCCACGGCTATAGAGGTTACACCCACTCGTCAGTGAGCTCCCTCTTCTCCGCCTTATCTACAGGTCTGAGCTACCCGCTTTGACTGCGGATCCCAATTTACCTGGGACTTACCGGTTGACCCCCCTACTGCAGAAAGTTCTGATGCCTGAAGCTCGCAGGAGTTGCTTCCCCGTACGGGCCACCACTTGTCGCGAGCAACCTTGCCAGCAAGGAAAGCGCAACACCCAGGATCTTCTTACAGCAGTTTATTCGGGACCTTTACAATTGTTATCTCTTTGTTCTTCTCCCTGCTTCTCCTTCTCCCGCCTGGGGAAACCCCACCCACTGACTAGAAACTCTCAGGGCATCCAATCCCAATAAGCCATGTGGGCACAGCTCATAGGTCCACATACGCAACAGCAAACCACGCCCCAGTCTCAAGTCAAATAAGGAGTTGTTTATCAAAAGAGAGCACTCACCCACAGGGGGTGGAGGCCGGAAATCAGCACCATCTTTAGGGTGCAGCAGCAGGCAGCTCTCTACACTTATCTATCTTGTTAACTTTCTCAAAGAACCAATTCTTAGATTCATTGATTCTTTGTATTGTTCTTTTTGTTTCAATTGTATTGATTACAGCTCTAAGTTTGATTATTTCCTGCCATCTACTTCTTCTAGGTGAGTTCGCTTCTATTTGTTCTAAGGCTTTCAGCTGAGCTGTTAGGTCTCTAGTGTGGGATTTTTCTAGGTTTTTCATATAGGCATCTAGCGCTATGGATTTTCTTCTTAAGACTGCTTTCATTGTGTCCCACAAGTTTGGATACGTTGTGGATTCATTTTCATTAAATTTTAGGAAGACTTTGATTTCTTTCTTAATTTCTTCCTTGAACCAGGCATGGTTCAGCTGAGTGATGTTTAATTTCCATGAGTTGGTAGACTTTCTTTGGGTTTTGATGTTGTTGAACTCTAACTTTAGGCCCTGGTGGTCTGATATGTTATAAGGGATTATTTCCATTTCTTTGTATCTGTTGATATTTGCTTTATGACCAATTATTTGGTCAATTTTGGAGAAAGTTCCATGAGGAGCTGAGAAATATGGATATTCCTTTGTGTTTGGGTGGGAGCTTCTGTAGATATCTACTAAATCCATTTGCATCTTAATCTCTTTTAGATTCCTTATTTCTCTGTTGAGTCTCTGTCTGGTTGATCTACCCAGGGTTGAAAGTGCGGTATTGAAGTCTCCCACTATTAGGGTGTAAGAATAGATGTGAGATTTGAGCTTTAGCAGTGTTTCTTTTACATAAGTAGGTGCCCTTATATTAGAAGCATAAATATTCAAGATTGAAATCTCCTCTTGACCAATTTTTCCTGTGATTAATATGTAATGACCATCTTGATACCTTTTAATTGCTTGTAGCTTAAAGTCTACTTTGTTAGATATTAGGATGGCAACACCCGCTTGTTTCTTAGGAAAATTTGACTGAAAAAACTTTTCCCAACCCTTTATTCTGAGCCTGTGTCTGTCCTTGTGTTTGAGGTGTGTTTCTTGTAGGCAACAGAAGGATGGCTTCTGTTGTTCTGTCCTTCTTGTTAGTGTGTGATGTTTTATAGGAGAGTTGAGTCCATTGATATTAAGGGAAATTAGTGACCATTGATTGATATTTCCTGCCATTTTTGGTTTAACTTGTTTGTATTTCCTTTCTCTGGAGTATTCTTCTGTGGAATTATTGATTTTTTGTGATTTTGTGGGTGTATCTGGGGTCCTTAGTTTGGAGTTTTCCCTCTAATACTCTCTGTAGTGCTGGATTGGTAGATAGATATTCTTTCAGTCTGACTTTGTCCTGAAATACCTTGTTTACTCCATCTATGGTGATTGATAATTTTGCAGGGTATAGTATTCTAGTTTGGCAGCCATGCTCTTTTAGCCTCTGTATAACTTCTGACCAAGCCCTTCTAGCTTTCTTTGTTTCCATTGAATAGTCAGGCATTATTCTGATGGGTCTGCCTTTATATGTGAGTTGGCCCTTTTCTTTTGCAGCTCTTAAATTTTCTTCTTTGTTCTCTATATTTTGTGGCTTGACTATAATGTGGCACATTGACTTTTTTTGAGGGTCATATCTATTTGGTGTTCTATAAGCTTCTTGTATCTTTATAGGCATTTCCTTCTTCAGGTTAGGGAAGTTTTCTTCTATGATTTTATTGAAAATATTACCTGTGCCTTTGAGCTGGTATTCTTCTTCTTCTATTCCTATTATTCTCAAATTAAGTCTTTTCATGGTGTCCCAAATTTCTTGAAATTTTCAGTTATGGTTTTTTTTAGTTTTACTCTTTTCTTTGTCTAATATATCTATTTGAGCTACTCAGTCTTCCACTTCAGAGATTTTATCTTCCATCTCTTGAACTCTGTTTGTTATGCTTGTATCTGTGGTTCCAGCTTTTTTCTTCAGATTTTCTATTTCCATCTTTGCCTCATTTTGTGCCTTTTTTATTGCTTCTATTTCAGTTTTTAGTTCCTTGCATGTTTGTTTCATAGATTTTTTTCGTCTCTTTCAATTTTTTGTTTGTATTTTCTTGTATTTCTTTAAGGCTATTTTTCATATCTTCTTTGAGAGCTTTGATGATCATCAAAAATGAACTTTTGGTGATGCTTCCTTCTGTTTCCTCTTCATTGCTCGGTTCAGGTCTTGTATTTGTAGGATTGCCACTTTCTTCTGGAGTTACCTTGTTGTTCTTTATATTATTATGTAAGTTTTTGCACTGGTATCTGCCCATGGCTTTAGTAGTTCACGATTAGGTTGCTCCTGGTCAGTTGTCACACTCGGGCTTGTGTGCCTCCTCTGACCCCTGAGGAAAAGGTCTTCTCAGTCACTACTTCTGCACTGTGTAGGGGACTGAATTTCAAGTCTTCAATCTTTCTGTGTTTGACCAATTGGAGGCAGGCTGGCAGCTGTGCAAACTCCCTCAGCAGCAGCTGGGGGAACTGTGACAGGCAGAGTTTATCTCCACCTGCTCCTGAGTGTGCTGGGACAAGTCTGTAGACAGCACCTGGTCCTGAAACCGGAACGGGACTAATGGAAGCTCAAGTCTCCTCTCCCTGACAGGGATACAGGGACTGGGGCCTGCTGAAACCTCCTCACCTCTGGACGGGGTCTGAGTCTGTCCTTCAGGCTCCCCAGTCCTTATCTGATTGCTTAGTTGGAGGTGGATTGCCATGCGAATTCCCTCAGCAGCATCTTGGGGGACCTTGACAGGCAGAGTTTATCTCCACCTGCTCCAGAGTGCTCTGGAACAAGCTCCGCAGACAGCACCCGGTCTCGGAACCTATCAATGAATTTTAATGCAATGACAGACTCCAATACAACTACCATAAAATATTGATGTAAGCAAACGATCTTGTAAACTTAGGTAGGCAAACCACTGTAAGGAAATAGGAAAGAAATTCTGATAATGGATAGAAAAAAGTCTATGTTTTCTGCCATGAATATTTTTAAAAGAGAGTTTTTTGTTGTAAGAAACACCAAAAGAATTCCATAATTTTCCTTGGGAACATGGGATTTGTTGGGTTTTTCTTGGTCTGTTAGTTACAACTAGAGTTCAGTGACAAAACTTCCATTAGAGCTGAGAATCTGCTTCAGCATGGAGAAGAGCCTACCCAGTACATGGCTGGTGTAATAACAATGGGGAACAGCCAAGTTCCTGGGCACACAGCTGAGAGGTGAGAGGTGAAGAGGTGATAACTGGCATAACACTGCAACCTCATGAGAACAACCAACCCTCTGAGCACATAGCTAATTAAGACCTTCAGAACCTTAAAAGCCCTCAGCCCAAAAATTCACTAGGAGCCGACCAAGAGAGAACTGAGGAAACAATGGGCAGATGGCAGTACAACAATACATACAATACAAAGGTCAACAAGACACCACCAGAAGAATCAAGTAGCTCTATAGTTTCAAGACCTGAACATAACAATGAAGAGGGAACAGAAGAAAATTACCTTAAAAATAGCTTTATGCCCAGGGAGGGGATGGGGAGTTGCAGAGAAGAAAAATGACCAGATGTGGTGGGAGGGGGAAGAGACCTTGAATAAAGATATACAGGGATGGAAAAAAAAATTCAGAGGGAAAGCTGAACACAAAGAAAATATATGTGTAGCAATCTTATTTGCATTTCCACCCTTGATAAGCCATGCTTATGATTCTTATCCTCTGTATAGTTATTGTTAACTCTTCTGCATTTTAAATTCATTTTACTGTTTTTTTGATAAATACAAAATAAAGAAGGAAAAAAATAGCTTTATGAAACAAATAGAAGCCTTAAAATAGAATATAAAATACTCCCTTAAAGAAACAGAAGAAAATATAAATAGAAAGTTAGAAGAGATAAATAAATCCATGAAAGAAAATAAAGAAAACCAAGAAAAAGAAAATAAACAGGTGAAAGAAATATTCCAAGAATTAAAAAACAAAATAAAGCAATAAAGAAGGCAAAAAATGGGACAAAACTAGAAATAGAAAATCTGAAAAAGTGACCTGGAACTCCAGATTCAAATATAACCAACAGAATCCAAAAAATGGAAGAGAGAATCTCTGTGGAGAAAGACTCAATAGTGGTAATAGACACATCAGTTAAAGAAAATACTAAAACCAATAAAGTCATAACACAAAAGGTTCAAGAAATTTGAGACATCATGAAAAGTCCAAAACAGAGAATAATTGGAATAGAAGGAGAAGAATACCAGCTCAAAGTCATAGAAAATATGTTCAACAAAATCAAAGGGGAAAACTTCCCCAACCTAAAAAAGGAAATGGCTATAAAAATACAAGAAGCTTACAGAACACCAAATAGACTAGACCCCCCCCCAAAAAAAAAGACTGCTTGCTATAAAAAATCAAGCCTCTAAAACTACAGAATAGAGAAAAATATTAAGAGCTGCAAAGGAAAAAGGTCAAATCACCTATAAAAGGAGACCCATCAGAATAATATCAATAGAAACAATGAAAGCAAGAATGTCCTGCTCAGACATTATACAGACACTCAGAGTACATGGATGCCAACCTAGAATACTGTACCCAGCTAAACAGTCAATCAACATAGATGGAGTAAACTAGATATTTCATGACATAGCCAAATTTAAACAATACCTAACCACAAACCCAGCCTTGAAAAAAGCACTAGAAGAAAAACTCCAACCTAAGGAAACCAGAAACATCAATGTAACCACAGATAATTGATAAGCCCACAGAAGAACCCCTCCTCAAAAAAGGAAATACAAGATACTACCAAAAATGATGGGAAATATTGTTCATTGGTCATTAAATTCCCTTAATATTAATGGACTCAATTCATCTATGAAAAGACACACCCTAACACGATAGATAAAAAAACAGAAACCATCTTTCTGCTGCATACAAGAAACACACCTCAACTTTAAGAAAAATACCGTCTCAGAATAAAAGGTTAGGAAAAGACTTTCCAATCAAATTGCCATAAGCAACAAGCTGGTGTAGCCATTCCAATATCTAACAAAATACACTATAAACCTAATCAATAAAAAGAGACCAGGAACGTCTCAGGAAAAATTCACCAAGATAAAATCTCAATCCTAAATATCTATGGCCCTAACACAAGGTCACCTACATATGTAAAAGAAATACTTCTAAAGCTTAAACCCCATGTCAAACCTGACACACTAATCGTGGGGGATTTTAATACCACATTTTCACCCTTGGATAGGTCAACTAGAAAAAAACTCAACAGAGAAATAAGGCTTCTTGCATAATTTATGATGTAAATGGACTTAGTAGAGATGTACCAAACCCTCCACCCAAACAAAAAGGAACATACATATTTCTCAGTACCCCATGGAACTTTCTCTAAAATTGATCTCATACTAGGTCATAAAGCAAATATCAACAGGTACCAAAAAATGTGTATACACCTTGTACCATTTCAGATCACCTGGGTCTAAAGTTAGAGTTCAACAACATCAAGAATCACAGAAAGCATAGCAACTCATGGAAACTAAACATCACTCAACTGAACCTCCTCTGGATCAAGGAAGAAATTAAGAAAGAAATCAAAAACTTCCTAGAATTCAACGAAAATGTATCCATGTCATACTCCAATTTAGGAGATACAATAAAAACAGTCTTAGGGGGATAATTCATAGCACTAGATTCCTACATAAAAATACTAGAGAAATCCCATAACAGATAACTATTAGCATGGCTGAGGGACCTATAAAAATTAGAAGCAAACATACCTAGAATGAATAGACAACAGGAAATAATCAAACTTAGAACTGAAATCAACACAATTGAAACAACAACAACAAAAATAAACAATACCAAAAATATCAATGAATTAAAGAGTTGGTTCTTTGAGAAAGTTGACAAGATAGATAAACTGTTATCCAAAGTGACCAAAAAGCAGAGAAAGAGTATCCAAATCAACAGAATCGAAATGAGAAAAAGCCATAACAACAGACTCCCAGAAAAATACAGAGAATTATCAGGTCATACTAATAGCTAATACTAATACTCTTCAAACTGTTGCATACAGTAGAAACCAAAGGAATCTTGCAAAACTCTTTTTATGAGGCCAAAATTACCCTAATACCCAAGCCACTCAAAGACACAACATAAAGAGAGAATTACATACCAATTTCTCTCATGAATATTGATGCAAAAATTCTCAACAAAATTCTTTCAAACCATATACAATGACATATAGAAATATCCACCACGATTTTGGATTCCCTTTTTAGATTTGAACCCAATTTTTTGATTGGGTTATTCAAGGTTTTGGGCTCTAGATTCTTGAGTTCTTTATATATCTTAGAGATCAGTCCTCTATCAATTATAGGGTTGGTGAAAATCTTTTCTCGTTCTGTAGGCTTTTTGTCCTATTGACAGTGTCCTTGGCTTTACAGAAGCTTCTTAGCTTCAGGAGATCTAGCTTATTGATTGTTGGTCTTAGTGTCTGTGCCACTGGTGTTATATTTAGGAAGTGGTCCAATGTGCCAATTCGTAGAAGTGTATTTCCCACTTTCTTTTCTACCAAGTTCAAAGTGGCTGGGTTTATGTTGAGGTTTTTGATCCACTTGGATTTGAGTTTTGTGCAGGGTGATAGGTTTGGATCTATTTGTATTTTTCTACACACTTCCATCCAGCTATGCCAACATCATTTGTTAAAAAGACTATCTATTTTCCATTGAATAATTTTGGCCTCTTTGTCAAAGATCAGGTGTTCATAGGTTTTTGGGTTAATGTCTGGATCCTCAATTCCATTCCATTGATCCACAAGTCTGTTTTTATGCCAGTACCAAGCTGTTTTTCTTACTGTAGCTCTATAGTATAACTTGAAGTCAGGGATGGTGATACCTCCTGAGGTTCTTTTGTTGAGTAAAATTGTTTTGGCCATCCAGGATTTCCTGTTATTCCAAATGAAGTTGAGTATTGTTCTTTCAAGATCCAAAAAATATTGTGTTGGGATTTTGATGGGCAGTGCATTGAATAGGTAGATTGCCTTTGGTAGAATTGCCATTTTTACTATGTTGATCCTACCTATCCTGAACATGGGAGAGCTTTCCATTTTCTTTCATCTCTTCAATTTCTTTCTTCAGTGATTTAAAATTTTTGTCAAATAGGTCTGTTACTTCTTTGGTTATAGTTTCTTCAAGGTATTTAATACCATTTGAAGCTATTATGAAGGGTAATGTTTCCCTTATTTCTTTTTCAGCTCTTCTATCTTCAGTGTATAGAAGGGCTACTGATTTCTTTGAGTTAATCTTGTATGTCACACCTAATCTTTTGTCCTTTCCCTCTCTCATCTTTCTCCACCATTTTCTCCTTTCATGTTTGGTCTTGTATTTTACATCCCAAGCACAGTTTCCCTTCTGCCCTTTCTTTCTTTTCCCTCCCCTAACCGCCTGTCTGCCCTCCCATCCACTCCTCAGGCAGGCTTTCCATGGGAGTCATCAAAGTATGTCATTTCTTGTTCAGGAAGGACCAAATTCTTTCCCCATCCCTGAATCAAGGATGGGCAAGGCCTCCCTGAATTGGAACAGGTTCCAAATAAAGTCAGCTAATGCTCCAGGGAAAGGTCCTGATCCTGATCCCACTACTCAGGGGCCCTACAAACAGACTAAGCTACATAACTGTCACACATGTATAGTGCCTAGGATGATCCCACACATGGTCCCTAGATGTTGGACCAGGGTCTTTGAGCTACCTTTAGCTATGATCTTCTGTCTCTGTAGATTGTCTCATCATGATCTTGAGCCTCCTTGCCTCTCCCATCTCATCAACTGGACTCCGAGAACTGTGTCCAGTGCTTGGCTATGTATCTTTCCATCTGCTTCTGTCAGTTATTGGATGAAGGGTTGTCACCAGTCCGATTAGAGGAGAAGACCAGTTCAGGAACCATCTTCTCATTTGCTAGAAGTCTTAGCTGGGGTCATCCTTGTGGAACTGAGAGATTCCCTGGCATCAGGTTTTTCCCTAACCTGCAAATTGGCCCCTCTATGGAAATATTTTTTCATTAATCTTTCCTTCTATTCTGCCATCTTCTCTCATCAACCCCAACCATCCTCATGTCCCCAGTTTCCCCAGAAATATCATTAATTTCTCCTTTACAGAGGGATCTATGTGTGCCTGTCACTTTATATCCTGGTTATTCTTTGCTTTATATCTAGTACCCACTGATGAGTGACTACATACTACATTTATTTTCTGAGTCTGTTTTTACTTTACTCAGAATGATACTTTTTTTTCATTCTATTAGCCTGCAAATTTCATGATTTCATTGTTTTTTACAGCTGAGAAATCATTTGCAGAATGATGATACCTTTGATGTTACTTTATATACAGACTTGTATTAGCTATCCTGAATTTTTTTTTCCCATATGAAGTTGAGTATTGTTCTTTTGAGGTCTGGGAATGATTGTCCTTCAACATAGGTAATTTCTCCATTTTCTAATATCTTCTTCACTTTCTTCAAATACTTGAAGATTTGTCAGGCAGGTTTTTTACTTGATGGGTTAGAGTTACCTGCAAGATATTCTATATTATTTATGGCTATTATAAAGGGTGTTGCTTCTCTGATTTTTTTCTCAGACCATTTGTTATTTGCATATAGAAGGGCTACTAATTTTTTAATCTTGTTAATCTTGTGTCCTGCTATATCACTGAAGGTGTTCATCAGCTGCATGATTTCTCTCTCTTTGTTTCCTGTCTGGTTTCATATTATGCCTCCACTCTCACTCCGTGTATACCTATGTACAAACACTAGAGGTGAGAACCACATACAAGAATGATTTGGTAGCAGCTAAAGTAAGATAACATATAATGTCACTTTTCTAAGCAGTTGATTCTTCAAAGGCTTTAATATTTCATTTTTGTCTCTAAAAATATATTTTTGTGTAGTCCTAGCTATGATGTTGCCTTGGTTTTATCCCCTAATATAAGGAATGTTAGCGACAAGTATACTAAAATATTTAAATCAAATATGCATGGAGAGATCCTCTCTTTAATTCTTCGAGTGATCTTACTTGAATATCCCAATAATGAATAAAACTAAAATTTATTCAAGTAAATGAGACCCCTGGTAAAGAAATAGAAGAAGAAAGAATGTCATTTTTGAAAAGCAAGAAGCCCACTGTGGGCCTGTTGAAATGCTTAGTGGGAGAGAAAGAGATGTGTGGACAAGGGATTGGAAATGAAAAATTAGTCCAACAAATGTGCAGAAGTGGCATTATCATGAAAGGATGTCACCATGAAACTTGGAGAGGTATTGAGAGGTGAATACTAAATAGGATCTTTTGATGGGAACTGGATAATACAACATATTTAGCCACACTCTGAGACAAACTATACAAAGATACACAAAAGCTGGAGATGACATCCTAAATTATTATCAATTTTTTATTATCTTATTTTCCTTTTTTAATTATGAATTATGTCTAATTTTTTAATCCATGTATCCCCTTGTTCAAACTCCCTTCCCCTTGCGCCCCTCCCAGTCACTCTCTATTCTCCCCATCTCTTTGTCTTCTCCTCAGCAAGGTCAGGAGGTCCCAAGGTCTCAAGGTGGCTTAGTTCAGCATCCACTCCAGGCAGATCTGATTTCCTTAACCGAACATCAAGACTGGCTCAGGTGTTCCTCTGGAGGGAATGGGCTCCAAGGTGCCAGTCCAAGATGTTTCTGATCCCAAACTGTTCAGTGGTTGTGGTTTGCAGCTTGGGAATGCTTTGCTTTTTGTTTTGAGTCCACTAATGAGTAAGTCCATCCCCTGCAAATCTTTCTGGGTTTGTGATACCTTGCTCAGCAGGATATTCTCCAAATCCATCCATTTGCCTGCAAATTTTGGGATATAATTTTTTTCTTACTATTAAGTAGTACTCCATTGTGTAGATTACTACCGTTTGTCAATCCATTCTTTAGTTTAAGGGCATCTAAGTTGCTTCCAGGTTCTTGATATTATAAATAATGCTACTATGAACATAGTTGAACGTTTGGAGCAAAAATGTGCATCTTTAGGGTATATGCCTAAGAGTGGTACTGCTGAATCCTTGAGGAGAATGATTCCCAGTTTTCTGAGTAAGTGGCATACTGCATTCCAGAGTGGCTGAACAAGCTTACACACCTACCAACAATGGAGGAGTGTTCCCCTTGCTCCACAACCTCTTGAGCATAAACTGTCATCTGTGTCTTTTATCTTAGCCAATCTGACAGGTGTGAGATGGTATCTCAAAATTGTTTGATTTGCATTTCTCTGATGGCTAAAGCAAGAAGGAGCTATGATGGGATCTGAACTGACTGAAAAGGAGCTTGAATTCAATTTAAAGGTATTTTTAAGAGCATGAAACCTAACATGGCAGACACGGAAAGAAGCAGATAAATGTTTGTGATGTTTTAGCTCAATGGTAGAACACTTGACTAGTATTTTATAAGTAAATGTAGTATTTGAATCTCATTACCACATTCACATGTACACACATGCATACACACACATGCACAATCATGCAAAAACCCATGCACACACTCACGCAACACACACACACACACACACACACACACACACACAGAGAGAGAGAGAGAGAGAGAGAGAGAGAGAGAGAGAGAGAGAGAGAGAGAGAGAGAGAGAGAGAGAGAGATCAGTAGAAATCTTTTCCTTACTGGGTAAACAAAACAAAATACTAACACATTTTCTTTAGTTGTAGTTTTTCCCCACTTCTTTCCTTTTCTTATCCTACTTCCTGCTGTGGGAGTAGCCCTAATTTTGATACATGAGTTCTGCAAAAGAAAACACTAAGGCTTGTGGAATTCAGTGATGTTCACCATCTTTGAGAAAAGTTGAAAAGCATAAATTTGTTTTCAGATTGGTTTATATATTTTATATCAAGATGTTCAATGTAAACAAAGTACCACTATTAGAATGATATATGTGAGGCTCTCCATGCACTTTGGCAGAAAAATGTTGTATAAATATAAAGTGAAGTGTATATTTTAAAAGAACACATGAGTTTATTCCTCTAGGGGACTTGCTAATTTATGAACTGTGCTTGTTCTGAAGGTAAGTGCATGATTCATAAGTTAGTTTACAAGTAATTTTATATTACAGAAGGGAGCTAAGAGGCTACTTAACAGTTTCCCAGTATTTGAAAGATTTATTTATGGTAATCAACTATTCACCATTTTATTGTGTCAAAGAAAAAAGGGAGATGAATTTAAATTTTACCTCTAAAACTTTGTTTAACTTATAAATCTTGCTTAAGCATATTGCATTCTCATGAGTTGTTGGAATGGAGAGATATATGTTCCCTTTATTTTGTTTTCTAATTAATTTGCTCCTGTGGGTTTTTTTGGTTGTTGTTGTGTGTGTGATTGTGTCTCAAATAGTTGTGACTGCTGGTTGTTTTCTGTCTTTAAGCTATTTTTATTAGTGTTGTTTATACGAACCAATGTCTTGTTGGTTATATTCAGTAATTCATTCATACTAAGCTTTGAATCCCATAGTAATATATAAATGTGCCCCTGGCTAGTGAAAATTTCATAGTTACTTGGATGAAACACCTAGCTTCTGCACATATCTCTGCACACATATGTGACTAGACATAATGTTCAGCACCTGAGAGCACATGAGGGTCAGCAAAATTGGATCAGCTGTTAAAGACAACTGAAGCTGAGCCGGATGAGTTCTATTTCTTGTCTTCACATGATAGGAGTAATTGTCCTCAAACTTTCACACATACTAGCTGAATTATACATGAGCCCCATATACCCCTCTCAAGAAATACAAAAGTATAAAAACATATGTTGATAGTTGCTTGAGGCTCTGAGTTCAATATTTAGCATCAACAAAAAATTAAAAACAAAGAAAAATTTTAGGCTTCATTATTAGGTATGCCTAATGTTTTTTGTCATTATTACATTGTGTTTTCTATCTGTGATGCCAACTTTTTCTTAATAAGCAAATAACAGATACTTGTTTCCTATGTTATAGGATTCTCTATCATTATTAAAATGTTCAATGTCACATAAACTTGCATAATTTCCATTGTATGTTTTCATTTGATGCGCTATAAAATCAGAAGAAATATGTATAGAGATGTAGGCTAACGTTTTTTTTCATTTCTGTCCTTCTCACTGTATACTTGTTGCCATCAGTGTAGTCTATGAATATAGTATGATGTGAAAGCTTATTATAAGAGTTAACTCCTACCTAACTGTTACCATGACCACAGTTCTTTTCACCTAAAATGCAGATACTTGGACTTCATGATTAGAACCTCTCTATGTTTAATGGAACAAACAGGAGACTTTGTTGTGCCACTGACAAATTGTGAAAGGAAAAAATAATCTCCATCCCTTACTGCTGATTTTACAACGCTCCAGGCTATCTTACTTCTACAGGTAGGAGCATAATAAATTAAGGAAATGTGGCATCCTGCTGACTTGAAATCCTGTGGGATGTGTAAATGATGTAACAGGTAGGGAAATAGAGGGTTCAGGAAGAAAATGCACACGTAACCTTAGGCAGACAATGTAAGACCTGAGAAACAAGGTATGCAAATGGAGCATGGATAAACTAAAACTGAGCATGTCAATGTGCTTCCCACAGGCTTTTCACATTGCACACTTAGACATCTAAATTTTATGCAAATGAAGATTTGGTAAAACTAGATGTGTTACTAGAAAATGCATGTTCTATCTAAAGTGAAATCCAGAGAGAAACAAGAGGTAGTCTTTGAAAAACATTAAAAAAATAATGACAAGATGATCAGCAAGAAGTAACATTTACCAAGAGATAGTCATTACATGAAGTTCTTATTTTCCTTAAGAGGTACAACATGTAATCCTTCCATTGCAGTATGGAAAATACAGTACAAAAATACTATATTATCTAAATTTTGTAATTTGTTCATCTAAGAATTAGAGAAACTTTTTGTGTGTGTGTGGGCCAGGGAACAATTTTTTGAGAAAATGTCAAAAACAAAAATGTGATGTTTTGGCAAAATCATGATAGCCTAATCAAAAATTAATATTATATATTTACATTCCCTATAGATTTTATTTATAAATTAATTTATTATTTATTTGATGATGTGTGTGTGTGTGTGTGTGTGTGTGTGTGTGTGTATGCACAGGTTCATTTGTGTTGTGTGTTTACATATATGCACCTGCTACAGTGTCAGTGGAAAACTGTGAGGATAGCTTGTACATGTTAGGTTTCTTCTTCTACCATGTAGGTTCCAGGGATCAAATTTAGGATGTGGAATTTGGGAGCACGTGCTCTTATCCACTGAGCCATCATGACAGCATGTGTATGTAGTTTAAATTACTTACTGTTCATTGTTAAAAATAGACAAATACATAGGGAGTAGACACTAAATTGCAAATACATGTTTCACAGAAGCATATGGAGCCTCAATCAAAGTAAACATATAGGATTAAGATCTAGTTTCTTATTGGATACTAATCAGGTCTGAATTCAGTCCAGCATTATTAGCCTAACATCCCTTGATTAACCTATCTATAAATACACATTTAATCAAATGTTCTTGAAGCCATTATTAACATCTTATTTCCTCATTAGGTATGAGTCGCATAAAATTTTACATGTTATATTTACAAGAAATTTAAAGACTAATATAAAATAAGTGAGACTTCATATGATGACTGGGCCAAATGGCTTCCCCTTTGTTCCTAGAGAAAACTAACACTTATGAAAGCAGTAATCAAAAATATGATAAAAGTTTATACATGAAATTGGAGCCTAGGGAATTGAGTTGGTTGGCAGGAGTGCTTGCAGCTCCAGTATAAACATATGCATCCAATCCTCAAAATACACACAGCATTCCAGCTGTACCTGTGCAGGCCTGTGGGACCCTAGCACTGGTGGGAGGGGTATGGGAGAGGAGCAGAGAGGGGAGGATCACCAAGGCTGTCTATTGCTAGCTCAATTCCAGGTACAGTTAGAGACTTGCCAAAAGGGATACAAAAATAATAAAACAGGACTTCTATCTGTTTTTGTGGCCTCTGTAGGCACCCATGGGCATGTACTGTCTCTCTCATACACACATGTGCCTTACACAACACACATACACACACACACACACACACACACATTACTTACAACTCTCTCCCTTTCTCTTTCTAATCCATGCACACACATAAAATATTATTTAAAAAGAGTATGAGAGGAGCTGTGAACACTATATTATTATAAAGGTTTAGACATGCCAAAGGATTTAAAGCCAGATCTGTTTATCTCTGTGACACATTTGAATTGTTTTTCTCTCATGACCTTTTTCATCCTTGAAGACTTGAATGTCTAGCAACCATCTTTGCCCTTTCTTTATAACATTCAGTCTTACAATGTACAGTGTATACACACACTGTTATAAAGCTGAAAGTGCATTCTGGCTGAAGAGAGATTAAGTTTCTGTGAACATGGGGAGGTCTACATAGACATGAGCTATACAAATTAGTATCCCACACACCAGAGGTAAGGAAGCAGATTAACTGGCTAAGTCAATAAAATGTGAATTTTATTGGCAAATCAACACTGTAAGCACTCTCTCTTCTGGATAACGTTGAGTACTTCAGCGGGAAGCTTGCTCTGAAGCCTTGGAGCCAGGGCATAGAAGATATGGAAGACAAGGCTGGCTGGAGAACACAGAGCTGACCTGTTCCTAACTGAGACAAATGAAATATTCTTAATATTTTAGACCTGTAGAGTCCAAAATGAAAGATAGTTTTTTTCATAAAAAATAAAATATTTAGTTACTATTTTTAAGTTTTGATTATACCTTAAGATTTATTTATTGTTGATTAATTTTAAACATTAAATCCTGGTTCATAAGTTGGGGATTAACAACTATTAGTATTTTTGTCTGTATTTATAACACTATAAATGTGAACAAAGATAAGTTTATATTCTCCCATAGTGTTTTATGTAGTTCTTTGTCTTTAATATAACAAATGTTCCGTATTTTTCAATGTACATCTGAAATGTCAAGTTGAAAATATATATGGGCTCATCTCAGGTTTTAAGTTTGTCTTATAATTTTGCTATTGAGTTCCTTGCCGTTTGTTATTCTAAAGATAATATTCTGTTTGACAATCTGCTGTAGAGTAATATTGGAAAAAATTTTACCAAAAATTTTTATTGTTTTCTCATCTGTGTATTTTACTATGAAATTTTTGTTTTGTTTTAAGACCGGTTTTCACTCTGTATCCCTGGCTGCTCTGGAATTGGCTGTGTGTAAGCTCGTCTTGATATGTGTGTACCCCTCTTCATCCTTCTTCTCCCTTCCTGGTGCTGAGCTAAAAATTTGTCCCTACACTCCTGGTTCATCTATGCATTTTTAGAGATAAAAATATTCTGTCCCTCTCTCTCCTTATTTTCTTTCTTTGAGACTGCTTCTCTTTGTCTGTTTGTGTTCACTATCTCTCTTTCACTCTTATAAATAGGACTATAACATGAATACTTAAACTATGTGTAGGATAAGATAAAAATCCAAAACTGATAGTTGAAAAAGTGTAAGTGTAAATATTTACTTGCTTCGTTAGTTGCTTAAAATTATACCACATTCACCAAAATAATTGACTTCTTCTCAGAAACATCATTAAGATCAATTGTCTACACCAGTGATATTTTAAGGAGTTTACAATTTCTTATTTTCAAGTTTAAGTCTGGTAAACAAAAAATTTCAAAACAAAATAAAGAAAACCACAGTTATATTTAGGTCCAATGTCTGCAATAAGGCAGTTTTATTACAGATGTTACTATGCTGTAGGGTATACACATCTGGAGTTTTCTATTAAAAGTATTGTCCCTTAACTTTTCATGTTCTGACATGTGTGACAGATACATTAAGTAAAGTATGTTTAGTCTGGGTTGCATGCAGCTGTACAAATAGAGTTCTAGACCATATGACACCTACAATTTAATTACCAGCACATCTTAATCATAAGTGTGATGGCATATGTCAGTAATTCTAGTACTGTGAAGGTAAATGTAGGAGAATCAGAAATTCAAGGTTATTCTTGACCATATGTTAAGCAAAACAGGCTACAAGTATCCTGCTTCCCCACCAAAAAATAGAAGACAGACAAACATACAAAACCAAGGATATTCTAGTTATCGTCTAAGTATCAATTATGAGGCAGAATAACAATTGTTCTGATTGTTCTATAATAAGTAAATGATGTAATTTTAAACATGTAACACAGCTATTATTGAGCCCATTATATATTAGAAAACCATTAAATAGCTATGTTTGATTTTCCTGACTAGTTGAAAGTTGTGTGTCAAGATCTGTCTTTTAAATTTAGACCTTAGATGAGTATGTCATGACATGGTGGCATAAACCTGTATTCTCAACACTTACAAGTCTAAGGTAACAGATTTGCCATCTTGACTCACATTATGAGTTCCTCGTGTATAAAACAATGAAAAAGTTAATAATAAAAGCCATAAATTAAACACACACACATTCACACATGTTTTAGCGTTTAGCTAGCATTTTGAAAATGCTTTGGAGGATCTACTACTTAGCATTCTTAGAACACATTTTATGACCTCTTTTAAATGCATGTGATTGTTAATTTTCACAATCCCTGGGATTGTGAGCCTTGGGAGATAGTTAATATTATTTAGCAATTTGCATTATTTTAGAAGCATCTTGGAACCACACATGTATCTTTGAGGGAATTTCTTTAGAGGTTCAACAAAGGAGGGAAGACAAATCCTGAGGGAGGCATCATTGTGGCGTCGTCCTGTGGGCTAGGGCCCACACAAAAGAGAAAGAGGTAAAAGTATAAAGCAAGAGGACAGCCATTCTTAGCCTTTGCTTTCTGCTTGCTGTCCTTGAACAAGTTGCTGTCACTGCCCATGCTTCCCCACCATTGCCGACTGTATTGTTTGCCCTTAGAGCCAGAATGCAACATTTCTTCTTTAAGTTGTCTCTTGCTGTGTCTTTTGTTATATCAATACAAAAACATGAATCTTTAATTTACACTTTTTTAGTAAATCATAATCATTTAATAATCCAACTTTGATTTTAGTGAAATATGTAAAATATTATATGAAAGGTCATTTTTGATTTAGAAGTGATACGAGTTTCAAAGTTTGAACAGCACAGAAGAGGATAAATTGAAGGATGAAGAAACACTTCCTATTTGACCTCAGCCTAAAATCCTTAAAATATCTGATGTTAACAGATTGACAAATATGCTATGCTGCCAGTATCCCATGTGCTTCCAAGAACATGAGTTTTTCTTTTTTAAAAGTATGCAAAGATATAAATATACTAAAACTATCTTCTTGGAAATGTTTTTTTTCCTGTAACTTATTACTTTATTGCCATTTTAAAAATCAATATAACTTTGAAAGACAGCATAACTATATTGGGAAAGAAATATGTGCCTAATGTACATAGCCTTTTTAATTGAGAACATCCAAATTATTATAAATTGTTATTTCCAGTAAATACACTAAAGTAAATATTCTTTGTCTACACTGATGTTCTTCAGGCATTTCTAATGGCATTTACTTTGTGAAACAAAATCTAACATATAGCTTTCTATCTATGCTATAATTTATTAATTCAAGAAATTTAAAAAAGCATAATCAGCATTTTTGGGAGTAGTAACTTCTTTTCTCTCAATGATTTTTTCACGCTATTTTAAATTTTTTTATTATTAAGAATAAAGTCATGTTTTTTATCCATGTATCCCCTTGTTCAAACTCTCTTCCCCTTACCGCCTCTCCCAGTCACTCTCTCTTCTCCTCATCACTTTATCCCCAGCAAGGGCAGGAGGTCCCAAGGTCCCAAGGTGGCTTAGTTAAGTATCCACTCCAGGAAGATTCGCTTTCCTCACCCCAACATCAAAGACTGGGTCAGGTGTTCCTTTGGAGGGAATGGGCTCCAAGGTGCCAGTCCAAGGAGTTTCAGATCCCAAGCTGTTCAGTGATTGTGGTTTTGGTTTGCAACTTGGACATGCTTTGCTTTTTTGTTTAAAGTTCACTGATGAGTGAGTACATCCCCTGCCAATCTTTCTGGGTTTGTGATACTTTGCTTAGGAGGATATTCTCCAAATCCATTCATTTGTCTGCAAATTTTAGGATATCATTTTTCTTACTGCTGAGTAGTACTCCATTGTGTAGATGGACCACAGTTTTGCTGGGTCTTTTCCGTTCTCCAGACTTCCCTCATTTCTCTCCTTTGTGTTCTCCCTATATTTTTATGTCCATTATTCCTTCATATTCTCTCCTTCTCTGTTTTATTTCTCTCTGCCTATCTTCTGTATTCATCATTTGTACTTGCAATAAATTTGAAAACAGCAAAAAAAATCACAGATTTTTAAAATAATAATATTTTTGTTACATCTTTGAGAAATTCAGCCAACATATTGTGGTTATATTTATAATTCAAAACTCCCTCTGAACTCATAGAGTTCAGTTTTCTTTGCTCAGCTACTCTTGAGAGTGTGGCTAACCTTGGAAAGTAGTGTTTCTGCCAAATATCATTTCATTAGAAAACTGACTCTGTCTCACCCATCAGCTTGCAAATGTCAATAGCTCCTCAGCTAGTAGTATCGTTTTTGCCTACCTCCTGATTGCCATGCTGGGCATTTTTGGGCTTGAGTTAGTGCAAGTTTTGTGCATAATGTCAAAATCATTTTACTTTCATATGTACAACTGCCCTGTTGTGCGCAGAAAACACTGTTTCCTTAAAGCCATCCACCACCTCTACTACTTCCATTCTTTACACTTCATTTTTTTTCCTAAAGACTTCGAATCTTGAAGGGAGAGTGTGATGTGTGTATTTCACTGAGAGCTAAGTACCACACAGTATCTTATTATCTTCTTGTTGAGCAACTGACTGTGTCTGCATTCATTTCTGTCTACTGCAATATACACAGTTCTATGATTATAGCAATAACACTAGGATGTCTTTTAATACAAAATAATTTAATGCAAAATAATAGTAATTTCTTCTCTCATGGGGTCATGTGGTATCTAGCCACAGATTCCTGGCCCTGTCAATAGGTTCAGAAATGAGGAATTTGATATATCCTCCTTTTTATCATCAACTTTTTATATCTAAATAGTATTAGAAAGTTAATATACATGTACCTATATATTAACAACTCACAAATGCAATGGCAGAGAATGGGCAAATCACCCTTAAAATAGAACTTACAAAATTGAAAATAAGACCTATTAAGCCTTTCTGGAATAGTGGAATGTTTTACATGTTCTACATAATACAGGTTTGACTTTAGAACTTCTGACTTTCCTCTTTGGCTGAAGAATATATTGTTATTATTTATGTGACATGAGTAAACGTATTGTACTCTTATCTTCAATTTCTCTTCAAAAAGAAGAAATATCCTATCATACCAATTCCATTAAAATAAAATTATAGTATCTGCCTCATTTCATATAATGAGCATTAGACACTGACATATAACCTGTGGGGACATCATAAGAGTGGGTATGAAAATGAAAGGACTGATAAGTGAGTTTGATGAGTTGAATGATGTTAAATCACCAAATAATAATAATAGTAATAATAATAATAGAAGCAAAAGAAAAGACAAAGATAGCAAAACTCTAATGCTGAAAATTGTAGGAGAATAAAAAAATGTGTAAAATTAAAAATGTCTATAAAATCAGAACACTGGATATATCCACTGTTCTCATTTTGTGTTTGTATTTTACTGGAATTTTAGGCTATCATCTGTGGTTTATGTCAACATTGTTTTGATATTCTTGTTTTTTGCCATATTTTGAGACTATAGTTGATTTAAAAGCAATAGTTACTAATGATATGTGCTAAAATAAATGTACAAAATAACATATCATATACTTGTTTCTGACTGTTTTTATTTTGTTCACATATTAGAAGCTTCATAACCTAATTACACATCCAGTGATTAATTTTAGGTTATACTACATGATAGCTTATTTACAGTGTCTATAATACTAAGCAAACAGTATGAAGTCTATCCATATGGGCTTCTAGTTTAATGGCAGCAATGTGTAGCAGCGAATGTGATATATTCATGTATTTTCGTATACAAATGAACAGGGCATTGTTTTTTTCTACCTTAACAGTCAAGAGAAACAAGATAATTACTTTCAAAAAAATACAGAAAAAACAGAATTTATCCTATGCGTTTAAATGTGGCAAGTGGTCATTCCATTTAAAGTATTTTTAAAGATTTAAAGTAATCACATGTGCCTGCCACTGAGGAGATAGCTCAGTTGGTAGAGTCTGTGCCATACAAACAAGAAGACCCAAGTCAGAATCCTCCAAATTCATACAAAACTGGGTATGGCAGTTCGCTTTTTTGTGTTTTTTTTGTTGTTGCTTTTTTATCTATTTATTTTCATCATCTTTTACTATATAAAATATCCTCCTGAGTGAAGTCTCTTAAAACCAGAAGGATAAACAGGGAATGCACTCACTCATTAGTGGACTTTAAGCAAAAGCATTCTTATTTCATTGAAAAATAATGATTAAAAAATACATACATACATACATACATACATACACACACACAAAAAAACAAAACAAAACAAAACAAAACAAAACAAAACAAAAAAAAACCTTCTGGTTTGACTGTAGATAGGGTTTTTTTAGCAGTAATTTGTGGTGGCCATAGTGCATATGTGGGTGTTAGCTGTGTGTGATCTATTGTAGTTTCTTCATCTGTGGCTAAGCCTAACCTGACTTGAGATGCTCTAAGGATCCAGCAATACCACTATTGAGCATATACCCTAAAGACACACATGCACACCCCAAAAACATTAGCTCAACTATGTTCATAGCAGGATTATTTGTAATAGCAAGAACCTGACAACTCTCTCTTTTTCTATATTTTATTTTTAAAGTTGACTAATGAGTGAGTACATCCCCTGCTTCTCTTTCTGGGATTGTGATACCTCGCTCAGGAAGATATTCTCCATATCCATCCATTTGCCTCCAAATTTTTGAATACCATTTTTTCTTACTGAGGAGTAGTACTCAGCAGTAAGAATACTAAAATTCAAAGGCAAATGGATGTCAGTCAGCTTTCTTAAGCCCAGTAATCCAATTGCAAGGTATAGGGAAGAGACAGCATCCTCAGAAGCCTGTGGGGCAGTTAGCTTAGAGCATGCAGGAGAGAAAACAAAGATAAGTCTTAAGGTGTGGTAAGGACCAAAGCCATACCTGAGTGTTACAAGAATTCTAGTTGTATTAAAAGAAACTCAGAGTAAAATATCAGGGAAAGGTTGAAATATCAGAGAGAAATACCACAGTCAAATCTTACCCATCTATTTTCCAGCAACCTCACCCTCTCTTCTGGCAGTTTCTAATGCCTAATCTGTCTTCCTATGCTTCCCTTAAATATCTTCTTTGCCCAGTTGTATTTCATCCAGGTTAAGATTAAAGACATGAGCTACAGTTAGCCTTAAACTCACAGAAACACAGAAAGAACTCTGTCTCTGGAGTTATGGAATTAAAGGCATAGGTCAGCACACCCAGTCTTTCCCCATACTGGAATTACTGCTTGGCTTCCTGATCACTGCTTGGCTGGTTGGCCTGGTACTCACAGAGATCCTGTGCTGGGATTAAAGGTGTGAGTTACCATTGCTGTTATGCCTTGAACTCACTGAGATCCACAACAATCTCTGCCTCCCAAGTGATGGGACTAATGCTGTGTGCTACCTCTGCCTGGTTGACTGGTGGATCTCCTCTCTGATATTACAGGCTAGTTTTTATTAAATATATATAACATATTACCACACCTGAGGTTTTCCTCTACCTTCTTGTCATGTGCTACCACATGCGTATACCTTCCCTCATATACACACACATGAACATGCCCTCACTTATTAGCATATATGTTTGATAGACAAAATATTTGTGTCTGCATATTACATCTGACAAATGATAACAACTAAATATATTATTGTGAATAAAAGAAGTCTTTATTTGCCTCAAAGATATAAATGAAGAAAACAGGAGAAACTATTATGAGACTGAAGATTAGAAGCAATTCCACCAAAACCATTTGATGTTCTCTAACACAAACTCAATACACAGCATTGGCATTAACTTTTTTTTTTAAATTCTTTGCAAGAGATCAAAATTTAAAGAAGTTAAAAAGCCCTGTCTTCTAACATTGCATAGCAGTGACCCAAATGCTCAAGAATGCATCAGGGGCAAAATATGAACCTCAAGAAAATGTAGCCAGTGGTCTATTTCCTCTACATAAGTAGTACAAATGAATCTAGACACTCTCCAAAAGATGCCACCAGTTGGAGACTACCTATTGAATACACAAATGTTAAAATCATTGGAAGTGATGTGTCTATTTCTTCATTGGGTGCTCTTTTTTTTCTGTGAAATTTTTGAACATACGGATGTGCTTTTACTATTTTTCTATACAATATTGTAGTTAATCCAAGATTGCAGACTGAATGCACATCCGGAGTGCAGTGTTATTTCTTTGTGTAGCAAAGGCTGGTGGCATAGAAATGGACTCTTTTCACTAGAGAATATCTCAGTGAACTTGGATGGACATTGTAAAATTAGGGCCATATGTGATCTGAGATCCAGAACTATTTGTCTTTTTGGAGCATAACCTTTCTAGTGGGAAAATCCATCCAGTTTATCAAATTATGGACTAGGTGTTTGTTTTGTGAGCAAAGGGATTTGGGGTTTTAAGGGATATTTCCAGGTTAGCTGCAGAAGTGAACTTATTTACTCTGTGGACAGTTCTTCTGAAAGAAATGGAATTTACTTTTCAAAACTATGCAGTTTTCTCCTCTGAATGCTAACAAGAATATATTACTAGTATTTGAAGATTGGTTAACCATTGCAAAAATTAATTTTCACATGACTTAAGTTAATAGACTAAGACATATATAGATCTTTAATATTTTGATTTATAATACAGAGCAACAAGAATGAATGGATGCTAATACCTGAGGAATACCAAACGCAAGAGAAAACCATGGTAGCTTGTTCTTTGCCTAGAATACATCTTTCTTCTGAGGAGACAAAACATGCTCAGAGATTTTGCTCTCAGCACTAAAGGCATTTCATATGTATGATTAATTAGAAACACTACCTGAGATATGACTTTCTTACCTTATGACATGAATCCTATTTTTTTACATCTATGTATGAAAACTATAGTCAGTTGTATGGATGATTATACCATGAAAATGTGGTATAATGTGTACCCCATTTTATTTTTTCCATATTATTTTCTGCCTGATTTTCAAATACCTTAGTCAAGAAAGTTGTTTAAAATTTAAATTCCTTTCTAAAAAATGTACATATTTTAATGTTTCTTTCTGAGTCCCCAAATACAGTCACACTACTCAGAAATACAGACTTACTGAAAAGAACAGAATTCTGAAACAAACTGTGGCCAGAGATTTGGATTTTTAAAAACTTGATTTATTTATTTTATGTCTATGGATATTTTTCTAGAGCTATGCCTATGCATCATGAGTCTACCTGGTGGTCCAGCAGGCCAGAAGAATGTGTTAGGTCCCCTGAGAGTGAAGTTACAGAAGAATTCAAGACGTTACACAGGTGCTGGGAATTGAGCCCAAATCCTTCCAAAGAAGAGTCAATACTCTTAAACACTGAGCCTTCTCTCAAGTTCCCGAGATCCACATTCCATTCTAAAGGATATATCTGGAAAGTTTGGTTATTGTATATGTTATTATTAAGTGGGATTGTATCTTAGTTGCTAGCTTGCATAGACTATAGGAAAGCCAGGATTTGATGTCTAGCACTACATTAAGCAGGCTTGATGACAAATATCTCTAATCTTAGCATCCAGGAGACAGAAACAGGAATTTCAGAACATTAAGGTACATTCTAACCTACACAGAAAGCTTGAGACTGGCCTGGAGTAGTAAGATATTACCTTAAAATATGTTTTTACTACTTTTATCTTCTATAATTCAGAAGAGCCCAGTAGCATTCAAAGACTAACTACAGATTAGCACATATCTTTGACAGAAAACAAAGTTTCTACCAGTAAGTTTAAAATGTTTGAAATGGAATCTATCTTAAAAGTTTACACAATCTGCCACAAAATACTCTCTGTCTGAATACCAACCACCCAAGTTGGTTGTAGGTTTCCAACATACATAAGCCTAAATAAGAAAGTATTCTCAGTTAAAATTCTGCATCTCTGTTGGCTTAGAAAGTAACCCCTGTAATAAGCAGCACTGGATTTGTGAAATGAAGACAGCAAGGCACAGTTTGTGCTGGCTTTGCACTTCTGCCTTCAATAAGCTCTGGATGAATATGACCTTTGCTGCTGACTCTTCAGCTCTTGGTGTCATCTCAGCCCACTACAAATTGTGTAGTAGAGAAGAGTTTAAGAACACAGCATATTTCAGTGATGAATGTTTTAAAACTTTCCATTTGAATCATCAAACATTTAGATCATATTGCTGCCTGCTCAAGAAATTTCTTTATGGTCAGTGTTATGATCAGTGAGATAGTTGGGTGTGTCAATGTAAAGAACAACAGCAAAAAAAAAAAAAGAAAGAAAGAAACAGAGAGGGAGAGAAAGAAAGAAAGGAAAGCTAGTTATTTTATTGCTTACTCAATCTGTTTGAATTTAGCCTTCGGTTATGTGACTTTAAGCAAAAGTGTTTAACATGTTTGCTTTTTCAGCTCATCATAAAATTCAGTCCTTGGGGAAAATGGCAATTAAACAGCTTATAATTTTTTTCCAAAAAAGTACTTGTGTGTGTGTGTGTGTGTGTGTGTGTGTTTGTGTGTGTGTGTGTGTGTGTGTGTGTGTGTGTGTTTGATACTACCAAATGAATAAAAATCAGTGACTACTTGGAAGAGATAAGCTGCTACGGTTTGGTTGGACACTTAAAGTGTTTTCTTGCTTATTTTGTAATGGTTACATGTTTTGAACTTTGCACTATAGTGGGTCTTTTAGTGTGATCCTTAGTCTATCAATATAACAATAAATTTGGAAGAGTTTTACATGTTGAATCTCTTGCTCTTACCTAAGATCATTAAATCAAATCTTTGGCATTCAGATTCCAAGGGCTTCATTTCTTTGTTTTTTTAAAAAAACCTGTAAGCCATCAGTGATTGTGCCTGTCCATAATGCCAGCATTCTGGAAGTGGAGACAAGAGGATTACCCTGTATTACAAATCTCCCTAAAGGCAAGCTGGTCTAAATAATAATACCCTTACTCCACAAATCCAAAATTAAACCAACTTGAACAAGACAAAACAAAATAACAGATAGTGCATTTGTGGGCAAACACTGGATTCATCTATATCGCCAAACAGAAAAGTGTAATTCAGATCTGTTTACTCTTAAGACAATATCTAGAAACAATGTTAGTTTGATCTCATTCTATTTCTTTCTTTAATGTTTTATTTATTATATACAAATTTTATATATTTTATATTTTATTATATCTATTTACCTCTTCCAACTTTATCCAGATCCACCCCACCTCCCTACACTTTATGTTTTGTTCCAATTTATCTACAAAAACAAAACAAAAATATGGAGTCCTGTTTGTGTTAACTTACTAATTCTGGAGATGGCATCTATCATAGAGTATGATTGATAAACCCAAATGCTACTCCTTTGAAGAAATGTGACTTTCTTTCACCCTGCAGCTATCAAATGCCATTTTTTTCTCATTTAGGAGTGGGACTTTTTTCCTTGTATTTGCATATTGGTATAGCATTGGGTCATTAGGAATAATATTAACATTATCTCCCTTTAGTAGAATAATAGTATTATATTTTTGTTTAGGACCCAAGTCCTTCAGTCCTTCAGTCCCACGTTCTTGGCCACATGCCTGACACTATCCATCAGGTCATTTTCTGTTCTTCAACCTGAAGAACAGGTACAAAAATAGGTTTCATAACTGAAGAGTTTTTCACATTAACGTGAAGCTATAATTTTCAGTTACCTTTGGTTTCTGTCTGCCCATTTTTATTCAAATATCCCTTCAATTCCTTTTGTTTGATAAAAAGTGACTATTTAGGAGTTCTGAGATTTTTGTTCCTGTCTCAAGACTTCCTCCCCTGTGTCTTCCACATGTATATTAATCAAGATACAGTAGTTTACACTACAGTAACAAATGAACAGGTGCCCAACATACTGAGGCCTTTTTCTCATCCATACCATTTGCCTAGCTTGGAGCTCTGATTTGTCATAGTACTGGCTGTGATAAACTGACAATATATTTCCTCTAAACTCTCAGGCATATAGCAGTTGTCTATCTGCAAGTCTTTTTTTTTTTTTTTTTTTTTTTTGGGGGGCGGGGTGTTTCATTGGGCAATATAGCTAGTTTTTGACAACCTACATGCTTGTAGTTTCTGCAGGAGAATGTTTAGTTGCAGGTCTGAGAATCCCCAGATGTCGTGGCTCTGGTCTCATAGGTGATTGATTATATTAGCACCATGACAAGCAGAGTTTTGCTTTAGATCCACAAGATAATTAAACTTGTTTTCTTCTCTGAAATTGAGTTGTCGGTTATGTTAGCATATCAACTATCTAGACCATCTATGTAGTAAGTTAAAGATCTATTCTGCATCTTCTTATATCCATAATATGCTGAGCTGTAGCCTTTTTGTCTTTATGGCAAAAGATCTTGGTGATATAGTCTTTTATGATTTGGTTTATAAAAATTTAGATCATTTCTCCAGCAGAGATAATTGGCCAATTTAGTAACAGAATTCAACACTTACCCAAAGAGACATTAATTTACTTACAACTTTCAAGGATTGAAAGAACTTAACATTAATGAAAACTGATGATATGGTTGATGTCACATCATAAATAATAATTTTTTTCTTAGGAGCTTTCCATTGATATTTAAATTAGAAAAAGTAAATGATTTTGAGAACCTGATATAATATCATATGTTCATATTAAAATATGCTTTAAGAAAAAATCACAGAGATCTTTTAGTTGACGACCATTTTATAAATTATGGCAGAGGTTAATATCTTTGTTTCATTATGTATTATGAAGTTCTACAAATAATTTTAGTGGAAATATCTAATGCTAGAAAAAAAAAGAAAGGAAAAACTATGATTTGAACCCACAAATCGTTGACCTCATTCTTCTCAAGAAAGCAATTTTTTTCAGAATAATTTATTTATTTTCTTTTTGTATATAAGTGTTTTAACTGCATGTGTTTGTGTGTTACCATATGTATACCTAGTGCTTACTGAAGTCAGAAGAGGTTATCTGAGTTCCTTAGACTGCAGTTAACAGATAATAGAAGCTGATAGGAATCAAATGTGGGTCTTCTGTAAGAGTAAGAGCTGAACTACTGAACAAACCCTCCAGGCCATGAGAATACAAATTTAAAATAGCTAAAGAGCCTATCTATTAAAGAAGCAAAATAGGAACTCTTTTTTAAAAATTTTACTTGTAAAATAAGGGTTTCTTTTTTTTTTCATGTATTCACTTACTCTTCCTCCCTTCCCCCTCCCAATTCTTCTGGGTCAGCCTTCAGCCTCCCTCTTCTCCATCCCCAAATCCCACCCCCCAAAAGGGCAAGAAGACCTAACGTAGATCAGCTCATCATCCACTCCAGGCAGGTCTGATTTCCTCATACTAATGTCAAGTCTGGGCTAGCTGTTCCTCTGGAGGGAACGGGCTCCAAAGTGCCAGTCCACACTTAGAAACACAATCTGATCCCTCCTGTCAAGGCTCTACATACTGCCCATGTCAGTGGACAGTGGCCTATCCTTGGAGGGCCTATTTGCTTTTCTTGAAGGTTCCCCAGTGGATGTTCTTAATTCAGTGAGCTCCCCAGAGCTCCAGCCAACCATCACTGTGGGAATTTTACTCATAAGCCTTATTCCCTTTCTCATTCAGACTCTCTAGGCCCCCATCAGCTGGACCAGTAGCTCGGTCTCAATGCTCATCCATGGTTCTTTGCCTCTGCCTCTATTCATCATTGGATATAAGTTCTGTGATGGCAGTTGGGGTGGCTGGCTATTCCTTTGATTATAGAAGAAGTCCTGCCTAAGCAACACCTTCACTATTGGTTGCAGACATAGCCAGGGATATCCTGTGATTTCTTGGAGGTTACCGTAGCACAGGGTCTTTTACCTAGAATCTCACATTGGCTTCCTCTATTAAGATCTCCATAAGCTTGTTCAGCCACTCTGGAATGCAGTATGGTGGTTTCTCAGAAAACGTGGAATCATCTACCCAAGGATCCAGCAATACCACTACTGAGCATATGCCCTAAAGAGGCACATTTTCACTCCAAAGACATTAGCTCAACTATGTTCATAGCAGCATTATTTGTAATACCAAGAACCTGGAAACAACCCAGATGCCCATCAACTAAAGAATGTATTAACAAACTGTGGTATCACAAACTCAGAAAGATAAGCAGGGTATGTACTTAATCCACAGTGGACTTTAAACAAAAAGCAAAGCATTCCCAAGCTGCAAACCATAACCACTTAGTATCTTGGGATCTGCAGCACCTTGGACTGGCACCTTAGAGCCCATTCCCTCCAGAGGTACACTTGAGCCAGTCTTGATGTTGTCGTGAGGGAAGTAGATCTTCCTGGAGTGGAAGCTGAACTAAGCCACCTTGGGACCTTGGGACCTCCTGCCCTTGCTGAGGAGGAGATAAAGAGATGGGGAAAAGAGAGTGGCTGCAAGGGGTGGGAGGGAAGAAGGGAGTTTGAACAAAGGGATACATGGATAAAAATGAGACTTTATTCATAATAATAAGAATAGATGCCACCAATGAGGGGGAAGAATACTAACGCATGTGCTGCAACATTAAAGTGTTGTCTTGTTTGTGTGATTGTCAATTCAAATTATTAATAAAGGTATTTAAATGGGAAAATAAGAAACACTAAAGCTTGTAAAGTTTTCTTAGGAATTCTAGGAGAAGAGCTTTTTTTTAGATTTTTAAAGATAATAGTGATTGTTTTATTATTGAGAGAATATCCAATTTCAAAACATTTAGTAACACTTTGAAAGACCTAAATTTTTCTAATTTTTGAAATAAAAATAAAATTATATAAAAAAGATCTCCATCTTATTTTCCCAAGCTTGTTGCTCTTCAATCATCTCCTTCCCTCAAGATTTGCTCCCACATATTCTTGTTTGCAGCCCTCTATGCTCCCAATTCGTTAGGAAGATCTTAGGAAATCCCTGGATGTCTTTCAGGTTTTTTCTGATCCCAAGATTTTCAGGCATTGTAGTTTGAAGCTTGAGTGTTCTTTGCTTTTTGTCTAAAGTCCACTAATGAGTGAGTACACCCCATCCTTATTTTCTGTGCTTGTGATACCTCATTCAGAAGGATATTCTTCAAGTCCATCCATTTGCCTACAAATTTTAGGATGTCTTTTTTTTTGCCTCTTCAATAGTACTTCATTGTGTAGATGTACCACCATTTGTTAATCCATTCTTCAGTTGAGGGGCATCTAGGTTGTTTTTAAGTTCTTGCTATTACATATAATGCTGCTATGAACATAGTTCAGCTAATGCCTTTGGGGTGAAAATTTGCATCCTTTTGGTATATGTCTTGCAGTGGTATTGCTGGATCCTTGGGGAGATTGATTCCTAGTTTTCTGAGAAACAACCATAATGCACTCCAGAGTGACTGAACAAGTTTACATTCCTACCAACAATGGTGGAGTGTTTCCCTTGCTCTGTATGCACTCCAGCATAGGTTGTCATCTGTATTTTTTTGTTTTTAGCCATTCTGACAGGTGCAAGGTGGTATTTCAGAGATGTTTTGATTTGCATTTCTCTGATGGCTAAAGATGTTGAACAATTTTTCAAATGCCTTTCAGCCATTTGCAATACTGTAGAGAATTCCCTTTTTAGTTCTGAATCCCATTTTTTAATTGTGTTATTTAGGGTTTTGAGCTCTAGTTTGTTAAGTTCTCTATATATTTTAGAAATGAGTCCTCTGTCAGTTGTAGGTTTGGGGGAGAACTTTTTCCATTTTGTAGGCTGTTGTTTTGTCTTATTGACAGTGTCCATGACCATACAAAATCTTAGTTTCAGGAGGTCCCATTTATTAATTATTGTACTTAATGTCTGTGCTACTGGTGTAATATTTAGGAAGTGGTCACCTGTGTCAATGCATTGGAAAGTATTTCCCACTTTCTTTTCTAACAAGTTCAGTGTGAATGGGTTTATGTTGATCTCTTTGATCCACTTGGATTTAAGTTTTGTGGAGGGTGATAGGTTAGGATCAATTTGCATTCTTCTACATACTACCATCCAGTTATGCCAACATCATTTGTTGAAGACACTATCTTTTTTCCATTGTATATTTTTGGTCTTTTTGTCAAAGATCAGGTGTTCATAGGTGTGTGGGTAAAAAGTGTCAGGGTTTTTGATTCGATTCCATTGATCTACTGTCTGTTTTTATGGCAGTACCAGGCTGTTCTTATTACTTTAGCTTTATAGTATAGCTTGAAGTCAGAGATGGTGATGCCTCCTAAAGTTCTTTTATTGAACAGGATTGTTTTAGCAATACTGGGTTTCCTGCTATTCCATATGAAGTTGAGTTTTGTTCTTTCAAGGTTTGTAAAAAAATGTGTTGGGATTTTGATGGATATTGCATTGAATCTATAGATTGCTTTGGTAAAACTGCCATTTTTACTATGTTGATCCTGGCTATCTAGGTGAATGGGAGGCCTTTCCATTTTCTGATATCTTCTTTAAAGATTTTTTGAAGAGTTCTGTTACTTCTTTGGTTACAAGAAGCTTAATGCTATTTGCGGGTATTATAAAGGGTGATGTTTCTCTTATTTCTTCTTAGTCTTTTTATCTTTAGTGTATAGAAGGACCATTAAGTGTTTTTAATTAATCTTGTATCTTGTTACATTGTTGAAGGTGTTTATTAGCTACAGTAGTTCCCTGGTAGAATATGGGTGTCACTTATGTAAATGATCATATCATCTGCAAGTTGAGATAGTTTTTTTTTTTTCTGATTTGTATGCTCTTAATCTGCTTTTGTTCTCTTATTGGTTTAGTTATACCATCAAACAATTATTTTGAATAAATAAGAAGAGAGAGGACATCCCTGCCTTGTTCTTGATTTTAGTGGGATTGCTTTGAATTTTTTGTCCATTTAGTTTTATGTTGCCTGTCAGCTTGCTGTATATTGCCTATATTATATTTGGGTATTTTCCCTGTATTCCTGATCTCTCCAGGACATTTTAAAATGAAGAACTGTTGGATTATGCCAAAGGCTTTTTCTACGTTTAATAAAATAATCATGTGGCTTTTTTTCTTTTTTTTTTTTAGTTTGTTTTTCTTAATCCAAAAGTATAACTTTATTTTTTCTCCTTTTTTATTATTATGAATAAAGAAGTCACATTTTCTATCCTTGTATATCCTTATTCAAGGTCCCTTCCCCCTCCCACCACATCAAGTCATTCTCTCTTCTCTACATATCCCCATCCCCACCCATGGGCAGGTGGTCCCAAGGTCCCACAGTCCTAATATTGCTTAGTTCAGCCTCCACTCCTGGCAAATCCAGTTTTCTCCCCCCAACATCAAGACTTATTCAGGTGTTCCTCTATGGGGAGGGGGATCTAAGGAGTCAGTCCAAGATGTTTCTGATCCGAAGCAATTCAATAGTTGTAGTTTGCAGCTTGGGCATTCTTTGATTTTTTTTGTTGTTGTTGTTTAGAGTCCACTAATGAGTGAGTACATCCCCTACTCATCTTTCTGGGTTTGTGATACCTTGCTCAGGAGGATATTCTCCAAATCCATCCATTGCCTGCAAATTTTAGGATATCATTTTTTCTTACTCCTGAGTAGTACTCCATTGTGTAGATATACCATAGTTTGTTAATCCATTCTTCAGTTGAGGGGCATCTAGGTAATTTCCAGGTTCTTACTATTACAAACAATGCTGCTATGAACATAGTTGAGCTAATGCCATTGGAGTGCAAGTGTGCATCTTTAGGGTATACACCCAGAAATGCTATTGCTGGGTCTTTGGGGAGATTGATTCTCAGTTTTCTGAGACACCACCATACTGCATTCCAGAGTGGCTTTTCATTTAATTTTGGTAAATGGTACCTGTCCAGAAAGCTGTCCATTTCTTCTAGGTTTTCCATTTTTGTGGAATATAGATTTTCCAAGTATGATCTGATAATTCTCTAGATTTCCTGGGGATCTGTTGTTATGTGCCCCTTTTCATTTCTGATTTTGTTGATTTAGACACTCTCTCTCTGCTTTTTGATTAGTTTGGATAAGGGCTTATCTATCTTGTTGAGTTTCTCAAATAACCAAATCTTTGATTCATCGATTCTTCATATTTTTGGTGGTAACTTGTCTGTGTTTCCTTTCTCTGAGGTATTTCTTCTGTAGGATTATTGATTTTTTGTGGTTTTATGGATCTGTCTGTGGTCCTTAGGTTGTAGTTTCTCTAATACTTTCTGTAGTGCTGTATTGGTAGATAGAAATTGTTTAAGTCTGACTTTGTCATGAAATATCCTGTTTACTCCATCTATGGTGATTTGTAATTTTGCTAGGTATAGTATTCTAGTTTCGCAGCCATGCTCTTTTAACATCTGTATAACTTCTGACCAAGCCCTTCTAGCTTTCATCGTTTCCATTAAATAGTCACATGTTATTCTGATGGGTCTGCCTTTATAGGTAAGTTGACCCTTTTCTTTTGCAGCTTTTAGAATTTTTTCTTTCTTCTGTATGTTTTGTGAGTTGATTATTATGTGGCATGCTGAATTTTTGGGAGGTCATATCTATTTGGTGTTCTGTAAGCTTCTTGTATCTTTATTGGCATTTCCCTCTTCAAGTTAGGAAAGTTTTCTTCTATGAGTTTATTCAATACATTATCTGTGCCTTTGAGCTGGTATTCTTCTCCTTTTTCTATTCCTATTATTCTCTAGTTAGGACTTTTCATGGTGTCCCAGATTTCCTGAACATTTTGTGTTATGGCTTTTTTGGTTTTAGTACTATCTTTGACTGATATACCTATTTCAGCTACTGATTCTTCCATTTCAGAGATTCTTTCTTCTATCTTTTGGATTCTGTTGGTTATGCTGGTATCTGTAGTTCCAGCTTTTTTCTTCAGGTTTTCTATTTCCATCTTTGCCTGGTCCCTGAACTGGAACAGGAACACAACTGTCCCTGCCAGGGATTCAGGGCTTATCTCTCTTGTTGACTTTCACAAACAACCAAATCTTTGATTCATCGATTCTTCATATTGATCTCTTAGTTTCAATTGCATTGTTTTCAGCTCTACATTTAATTATTTCCTGCCACCTACTTCTTCCAGGTAAGTTTGCTTCTTAATGTTCTAGGGCTTTTTGCTGTGCTGTTAGGTCTCTTGTATGGGATTTCTCTAGATTTTTCATATAGGCATCTAGTGTTATGAATTTTCCTCTTAAGAATGCTTTCATTATGTCCCTTAAGTTTGGGCACATTTTGGATTTATTATTTTTTTTTAAAATTCTAGGAAGTCATTGATTTCTTTCTTGATCCAGAGTTGATACAGTTAGTTTCCATGAATTGGTGGGCTTTCTGTACTTTTTGATGTTGTTGAACTCTAACTGTAGATCATGGTGATCTGAAATGGTACAAGAAATTTTTACTATTTTTTTTAATCTGTGATATTTACTTTTTGACCTAGTATGTGATCAATTTTAGAGAAAGTTCCATGTGGTGGTGAGAAATATGTATATTCCTTTGTGTATGGGTCGAAGGTTCAGTATATATTTATTAAGTCCATTTGGGTCATAACTTCTGTTAGATCCCTCTTTTCTCTCTTGATTTTTTGTCTGGTTGACCTATCCAAGAATGAAAGTGGGGTATTGTAGTCTCCCACTATTAGTGTGTCAGGTTTAATATGAGGTTTAATCTTTAGTGATGCTTTTTCTTACATACGTATGTGCCCTTGTGCTGGGAGCGTAAGTATTCAGGCTTGTATTGTCTTGGTTATTTTTTTCTGAGATGAATACGTAATGTCTTTCCTGGTCTCTTTTAATTTATTTTAGTTTAAAGTATATTTTGTTAGAAATTAGGATGGTTACATCAGTTTGTTTCTTAGAACTACTTGTTTAGAAAAAATTTTCCCAACCCTTTACTCTGATCTTGTGTCTGTCTTTGAAGTTGAGGTGTATTTCTTGTATGCAGCAGAAGGATGACTTCTCTTTTTGTATCTGTCATCTTAAAGTATGTCTTTTTATATATGAATTGAGTCCATTAATATTAAGAGATGTTAATGACAAATGATTGTTATTTCCTGTTATTTTTAGTGGTAACTTGTGTGTATTTCTTTTTTGGTTTTTTTTTTTTTCTTCTGTGTGATTATCAAATATTTCTGGTTTCCTTAGGTTGAATTTTTCCCTCTAGGGCTTTTTATAGGTCCAGATTTGTGGGTAGATTTTGTTTAAATCTTGTTTTGTCATGATGTATCTTGTTTACTCCATCTATAGAAATTGATAGTTTAGCTGGGTACCAGTAGTCTGGGTTGTCATCCATGTACTTTTGGTGTCTGTATAATGTCTGACCAGAACCTTCCAGTTTTCATTGAATAGTCAGAAAGTTATTTTTATGAGTCTGCCTTTATAGGTAATTTGCATCTTTTTCCTTTGCATCTCTTCATATTTTTTTCTTTGTTCTTTTTTTTTTTCCTTTATTTTGTATTTATTAAAAAAAAAACACAATAAAAAGAATTTAAAATGTGGAAGAGTTAACAATAACTATATAGAGGATAAGAATGATAAGCATGGCTTATCAAGGGTTGATTACTATATGGCAAGCAGAATTTTTTTTGTGTGTGTGCATCTAGTTTATTTGGTATTTTGTAGGATTCTTATACCTTTATAGAGATTTTCTTCTTTAGGTTGGGGAAATTTTCTTCTATGATTTTGTTGAATATATTTTCTGTGCCTTTGAGCTGATGTTCTTCTCCTTCTTTGATTCCAGTTAATCTCATATTTGGCCTTTTCATAGTGTCCCAGATTTTCTGAACATTTTGTGTTATGTCTCTTTTTGGTTTTAGTGTTTAATTAACTGATATATCTATTTCCACTATTGAGTCCTCTACTACAGAGATTTTCTCTTCTAATTGTTTTATTCTGTTGGTTATGCTTTAATCTGTATTTCCAGTTCTTTTCTTCAGGTTTTCTATCTCCAACTTTGTCTCAGTTAGTGCCTTCTTTATAGCTTCTATTTCAATTTTTATTTACTGGAATGTTTCTTTCACCTGTTTGTTTTCTTTTTCTTGTTTTTTTCTTTTTCAGGGATTTGTTCATCTCTTCCAATTTTTTGTTTGTATTTTTTTCTATTTCTTTAAGGAAGTTAGTAATATCCTCTTTGAAGGCTTCTATTAGCTTCATAAGGCTGTTTTTAAGGTCATTTCCTTCTATTTCCTCTTCATTGTTCTGCTCAGGTCTTTATGCTGTAGAACTACCTGGTTCTTCTTGTGGTATCTTGTTTATCTTTGTAGTGTTGTATGTATTCTTGCACTGGCATCTGCCCATTGCTTCCTCAGTTCCCTCTTGGTCAGCTCTCAGTTGGTTCTTAATCAGTTTGGACCTGGGGGCTGTGTGATTATAACATATTTCAGAAAACTATAGGTTGATATGTGTTAATACACTAAGTGAGTAATCTGTAATAGTAGTGATACTGAACCAAAGCTAAATAAGTTACACATACAGACAATACAGATAGAGTGATTGCTGTTGTTTTGTTGCAAGTGAACTACTCTTCTACAAAATTCTGTGATTATAGAAAAATAGCATGTGAGGTATTCATTCCAGGAAAAAAAGAGAAGAATTGGAACAAAGAAAAATAAGAAAGTGACAAAAAAATTCCAGAGTTAATACAGAAGAGAATCCATGTTATTGAATCCTAGAATACTAAAAAACCATGAGGACTTTTGGGAGATTTAGGATTTTTGAAATGCAAAGAGCAGATAACTTGAATATATGACTATGAAAATGTTTGTCATACTCCTAATAAAAAGTATTTAGACTATCTTCTTAGGAAAGGTTTGTTGAGATAATATGGAGGTAATTACATGAAATAATTATATAGCAGAAGGCTAAGAAATTGAGACACTGGAATTCTTGAAAGGTTTTCAAATTATTTTTACACAATCTAAGAATCATAGCAGAAGTTGGGTTGAACAGAGTTGCAATGTTTTCATTTCTTAGAAATGTAGAAGAGAAAGCTCAAGTGGTAAATAGAAGTAAATTAGCAAATTTAAAAAACAGAAAAAATGTTTTGAATGGAACATTTTTCTTTTTTTTGTGTGTAAAACCATCCTTTTCATTTATATTTTTCTCTTTTTTCTCTTTTTAAAATCTATTTATGTATACAATCAAATCTTTTTTATGTATTCCTTCTTGGTCATCTTTCAATGTCCATCCTCCTCATGCCCCCATCCCTTCCCCAAAGTGAATAAGAAGTCCCAAGGTTGATCAGCTCAGCATACACTCCAGGCAAGTCCAATTTCCTTATCATTATATCAAGATTGGGGTTAGTGTTCCTCTTCCTCTGGAGAAAATGTTCTCCTAAGTGCCAGTCCACGCACAGAAACACAGCCTGAACCCTCCACTTGAGGGTCCACAAACTGCCCATGTCAGTGGACAGTTCCCTAATCTTGGAGGGCCTAATTTCTTTTCCTGATGGTTCCCTAGTGGCTGTTCTTGATTCAGAACAGCTTCCCAGAACTCCAACCAGGCATCATTGTGGGAATTTTCCCCATAATCCCTATCTCCTTTCTCCTATAGTCTGTAATCCTCCTGCTCTCAGATGGAGCAGGGACTCAGCCTAGTGCTCAGCCATATGTCCCTGACTCCACCTCTATTCATTGTTGAATGTAAGTTCTATGATGACACTTGGGGTAGCTATTAATTTGATTATAGGAGCAGTCCTGTCTAGGCAACACCTTCACTATCGATTGGAGACCTAGGCAGGACATACTGTGAGTTCATGGAGGTTTTCTTTGCACCCTGTCTTTTTTTGAATGGAACATTTTTTTTTTCTATAGAACAAGGAAGAGCTTATATTACGTTATTTTGCTCTGATAAAATAAGCCTACAAAAAAACAGAACAAAAAACACAAACCAAACCAAACCAAAACAAAAACTTTTCCAAAGGAATTATTTTGGCTTACAATTCAAGATAGATTTTAGTCATGATGAGGAAGACCTGGGGCAGGAACAAGAATCTTTTCAATCACCTGGATCTGTACACTAGAAACAGAAAACGGTGACAGAGTCAGGGCTTTAAAACTTCAAAGTCCACCCCCAGTTACTGCTTCTCCTGCAAAACCCTAATGTTCCTAAATGTTCCTCAAAAGTACCATCTACTGAGACCAAGGCTTCAAATGCTTTTATGGAGATATGTTATATTTTAATCACAATAGACTCATTCCATTGTTATGACCAGAGATAGTAAGATGGGAGAAAATGAGTTTTAACTTTAAAAAGGGTTATAAAGAAAAGTATTATTTTTAGAAGGCTTGAGGAATCCAAAGCTGCTCAAATTTTAATGTAAAATTTAAAAATAAAAGTTAACAAAAATAATGTATTAGAACCATGCAATCCACATGGTGCAGTCAGAGAACAGCTTTAGGAGTCAGTAAGTGTGGGATGTTTGGTGATACTGAGATCTTCGGAGCCATATGGAGAAAAAAGCCCTGCAGATAAAGGTTTCTTGCAGACACTTACAGAAAACTGAGATGTGGGATGTGACTGAGAGAGCTGTGATAGTAGGTGCGGTTGACTGTGGCTAAATGGGAATAAAAGCACTACTAGGAACATGTGATAACATAGACTTGATTTGTTCAGCCCTCTCTAGGTCTCTGAGAATTTGGGGCAGATAACTGGGAGGATGTAGTGTAGAGAAACAGATGTAGAGAAAAAGAACTGTGTGTGTGTGTCTATTTCAAAATGTTAATAGTTGTTACCCTGGAAAATTTTCTTCATGCATGCCCTTAGTGTTTTCATGCTTATTTATCATTTTAGGTAATTGTTTTCTAAGCAGTTATATGTATGCAAGTATATACTTGCAAATATAAGTATATATATATATACATATGTACTTATATTCATGTATATGCATATCTATATGTGTTAATATGTGTTTATATGTTAAAGTGTTTTTATACTTGTATGTCTATATGCACAGATATAAGTAAATATACATTTTTTAATTTGGTAACTTAGAATAAATGCTTTAGCATGGAAGAAAAAAGATTTGGTAATATCTAATATTTTTCAGCAACAAATTTTTCTTTATCTATTTTATTTCAGCTGTGGTTTTGAAATTACTTGGCTAACATAAGCCCATGTTCACAGAGAAAAATCATCATCATTTTTAAATAAACTTGTTGAGATGTGAGACTGAATGGACCCTAACAATCACATTTATTGATGTGTCAGTTGTGAAACACTGAGCAGATGTCTCCCTTACATTCTCTGTAATGATGCCTGAATATTTTCAGAGAGATTTCAACTAAATTGGATGCTGCCCAGTCCTAATGCCTGCATTATGTTTTCATTTCTCAAACCTATTAGTTCCTTTAAGTTGACAAATGTTAATTTTCTGTTATTTTTTTCACATACTTCAAGGTTCTGGTTAAAACTGAAGGAATGAGCTATGGAATTATAATTTCAGGATTTGATTCTTAACAATGACTAAAAGACAAGGTTTTTGTTCTTAAGGAGTTTACAACATGTTCACTCAACAATATCAGGTCCATCACTTCACACAACAAACTGACCAAAATAAGTTTAATAGCATTGACTGAAAGAATAGAAGATATTAAATATCATAAAGAGAGTGGCATATGAGTATCACTTTTAGAACAAGTATATTATAGGAATAAAATCGTACTAAAGAGAAGAAAATTCATTTGAAACAGAAATGATTTTAATGAATATTTTAGTTTCTCTTCTGTAGTTAAAATATCCCAATGAAGACAATTAGATGGCAAGACACTGTATTTTGGCTTATAGTTATGACAGGAGAGAGTCCATTGAGGTGGGACGACCTAATTGGCCAATAAGGCATGGCTATGGATCACATTGCATGTGCACTCAGTAAGCAGAGAGAAAGAAATTGCAGCCAGCATATGAAACCTCGGAAACCACACAGTGACAAATATTCTCCAGGAAGGCTCCACCTTCTAATGATTCCATAACCACCAATTGAGGATCAAATGTCCAAACTCATGAGCTTATTGGAGACAGAGTTCACCATGAACATAATGGACTTGTCTGTTCATGGAGAAGTTTAAAAAATGTATGCATGTATGCTGAAGAAATTGGGCTTGAGAGCTGTTATTTAAAACAATTTGATGGGACATGATTCTGAGCCTAGTAATTCCTATTGGCTTAGCTACTATGGCTCACTTCAAGGTGAGCTTCCGCATTTGAGATGAACTAGTAAAACACTTGTGATCAATTATTTATCTCACTTCAGGGTGCCAAACAAATGATGTTCCTGATTTAATAGACTGAATGTCTACTTTTAAAGTAAAGTAACTGGGTCAAGGTGAATACAAACAGAAATTAAACACTTATAGTATTAGAACAAAGAGCTGGGCATAGTATCATACACTTATTATCAGTATTCTAGAGACAAAAGCAGAAATATTGTGTGATTAAATCCAGCCTGCCATCTTGGTTTACATAAAATTTAAAATTACATATTGAGAACATGTAAAAAAAAGGCAAAATGAACAAACAACAAACAAGAACTTTATAATAAAACAAAAATATGTATACATGCATGTATATATGTATGTATGTATGTATATGAGAAAAATGTAGACAAAATAATAAATTTGAGACAGTTGGGTCTTTGTCATATAATATCTGGTAGTTTTAAATGAATATTCTTTGCTAATCCTTTCTTTGCTTTTAAAATATAATATCTTAGGAGATAAGACAATAGATTTTCTATACAGTTAATGGATTTTGCTCTTTGGAGCACAAATGGTCACAATCATTCTTTATCTCTGCATTAATAGGTTACATTTTTATATTCCTGTTACTGAGTATGACAAGCTTCCACTTACGTTTTATTTATAAACGTGGGTATTTGCCTAAATTTGAATGGTAAAAACAGTTTGCTAGCATCCTTTAAAGTTAGGAACTGTTTTATTGTTGTAAAGTAAATTAAAGAAATAAAGTAATACTATAATGTGATTATGTAATTAACAATGTTCAGTAGATGCCTGTTTGGAGTCATTGATGGGAGTCCACAGAGAAACCAGCCCTGACTAAGCTGATGGAAATTCTAGCTCAGTGATATTTTTGTAGTTAACAGCAATAATTATTTTATATTTCTTCCACTGTTTACAGGGCAAAGAAAACAATCTAATTGAAGCTAGAGGCAGATGTAGGTCACTGAGATATAGACCAGGAACATAAGTTCATAAAATTAGATCTCATGGTAAGAACAAAATACCTTTCCTCCTTCCATGGGTGATTTCATTCTTTTAGAAAAGCCTCATAAAGTATATACTGATATGTCCATTGTGGAAAAAAAAAAAAAAAAAAAAAAAAAAAAACAAACATAGGCAGCTAGCCACATGGCAAAATAAATAAATAAATAAATAACCAAACCAAGCAAACAAACAAGCAAACAAACAAAACCTAAAAATCCTCCAAGCCTGGTTTGAAATTCTGATTTGGAGCCATTTCCTGCAACTGTAATCCTCTATATGTCTTTATGTTTAAATTGCTTTGATCTCAACATTTGACTTTAGGCATGAAAAATAATTGAATTGCAGATTCTCATATTATTGGTCACTTAGTAAATGCTAGTAAATACAAATCACCTCAGTTAATCCCCATAACCAGTGTTATGTAAAGTGATACAAATAGCCAAAGAATGAGACCACCACCTGTGGTGGAAGATAGAAAAGCAACAGACTGATTATTCCTTCTGCCCTGCACCAGTGAAAGAAATATAAAATAATTACTACTGTCGACTACAGATGTATCCTTGAGGTGATAGATTGCCAGGTATTTATGTCGCAAGACTGTAACTATAGATATGTAAACAAAGGGCCATTTGCAAGGGAAACATTGGTAGCAGTGTGAAAAATAAGAGAAAACTGAGGATCTAAATGCTTAGATTCAAGCAATCATCATAAATTTCTTGAAGTACTAGGATTTGAAGATCAGGATATGTAGTAACCTAAGGGAAATCCAAAGACAGAATGTGTAGAATGAACCTTTTTTTGGAAATCACAGAAGTAAAATTGCTGAACTAAGCAATATTGGGTCAGTGGGACCATCGGACTGTGTGCTGCCTGCCCAGGGAGAGGATGGGGATTTGTGGAGAAGAGAGAATGACCTGATGTGGCGGGAGGAGGAAGGGACCTTGAATAAGGATATACAAGGATAGAAAGTGTGACTTCTTTGAAAAAAAAAGAAAAAAGAAAAGCAACTGAATCTGTCAGGAATGTTGGAAACACATTAATGATACTGCTGGGAAACTGAGTTCTGAAAACAAAACCTCAAAATGTGCAAATATGCGTGCACAGACCACCCTACACAAACACACACACACACACACTCACACACACATGCACACACACACAAAGCAAACGAAAACATATGGTGCACTTAACAGAATCATATGCTGTGTCATCTAAGAAATGATTTGTTAAATAAGGTATACATATTTTATCAAAAAGTGTCAATTAACAGGAAATTAAATAAAACAGGTTATGCCCATACCAAGATTAAAAACAAAGGAAGGAAATAGCCACAGTTTGATCTGTATGACATCACCATTATAATATTTTGCTATGACCACTTGAGCATAGGATAATCATAGAAAATAAAAAAAATATCTAATTTGACTTATTTATTATAGAATTTATAAAAAGAATAAACATTAGTTAATTTCTTTTTAAGTGTTTTCATTTTTTTATTATATTTTCCATTGCGCATCTCTCTTTTTTTCTCTCTCTGTCTTTCTCTCTGTGTATTGTATGTGCACTTGTGAAATATTACTGTAATATGTTCTTAAAATGAGTTTTTATGTGTCATTTGCATTACAACAGTGTTGTACAGGCATCAGGACATTCTGTAGAATAACAAATAAAGTTATGCTATAGTGTATTACAAGAATGGTATGGTAAAATTGTATAGTTAACACCATGTGCTGCTGAATGTTTAGAACAACATCCACTAAAAGTACACCAAAACCCACTAAAAAGACAAAGTGACAGTCATTTGTCCTTTGCTAAAGAAAGTAAAGAGACACATCACATCTTTCCACATCTTGTATTTGCTTTTGCTCACCATCTCTTAGTTAAAAATGTATGTCATTTATCCCTAGTATTCCTCCCCCAGAAGCACAATAATAAGTTGTAGAATAGATACATTTTAATTATTTATTGAAAATGTAAACTACTACGAGCAATGTAGTATCATAAATAAAAGTGGCTAATTTTGGAATTATTAAAGTGTACTAATAATTTCAGTTCTCTGTCAACTCAAACTAGTAACCAGGGAGTGTTTCATGGAATCTTCAGTCTCTCTGTCACAAATTTGCCCCAAGGGAAGTCAGTCTTGATGGGAAATTTTGCTTGCCTTTGTAGACGAAGAATGCTTATAGGAGTAATTTTAAGATAAAAATTTAATGATGATTTTTGTAAAATATTTATTGTGGAACTAAGAATACAATTTTAAGTTCATAAAATACAGATTTTTCTGATTCTTTCCTTTCTATGTGTAGGTGCTTAGTGTGTGCATGCGTGCATGCATGTTTATGTGTATGTGTGGGGGGAAGGGCATGTGCATGTCTTTGTGTATTTTTGTGTACATTGACATTGACACTGGGTTTTATTACGTATCATAGACTAGCCTCAAACTCACTCTGTTTATCCCAACCTATACCATGTTATGATTAAATTGCTAACATGTCCCTGGCTTTCTCTTTTTTATGATAATATTTTTATTCTCCCTTTCACACATTAAAACACCATTCTCTGCTATTCATCACTTCTTTTTACTGATCTTTGTCTGTGACACATGTCTAGATTGAGAGATCAAGCAAAAATTCTAACTCCATTTTATTAGTGTATTTAGAATAAGAAACGGCTATAAAATATGTACTTCATCTACCTAAGGTACAATTTAGCAATGAATATTTAAAAGTTATGACTTTCTATTGTCATGTTGATTCCTTTCTGATAATTATGGTTTGAAATCTCTGTGACTATATATTTTTCTTAGTTTCTGTATAGAACACATGCTTCTGTGAGGAGCTGGGTTACTTATGCCTCAGGGAGAACAAGTAGGAATTGGTATATTGTTCATTGGATGGATCATGAGCAGGTAGGATTAAGATCACTTCTTAGTAAAGATAAAAGTAACATTGTTCAAATGATGAAATAATGACCTACATTTGGACTATGTTGAGTTTTCAGTGACAGTTCAAGGGAGAATCAGCTCCATCTCCTCTGAAGGAATTTTTATTCTATTAACTCCTATGAGAACTCTAGTTCTTCAACACAGCACAAACACTTAAGAAAATTTTCTTACATCTATCTTTTTGTTAACAATACTCCTTCTACATCAGACATTATCTGTGGTTATGGGTAGGCTTGAATATTGATACATTATCCATGATTATTAATTGTAGTAAACTAACAGATATTTTAGATTATTGAAGACTGGTTTATCAATAATGGCAATTAGTCTTAATTATAGCTACCACTCACTAGTATCTATAGAACAAAATACTTTAAATGTTTAACATTATTACCTAGTATGCTCTATAAAATGAATTCTTGATATATTTCTGTTCACAACAAATGAAACATTTATTACCCAGGATTGTTTTATGTGTTGCCAGAAATATAAGTATATAAAATATGTATAAAAACAAACCTTTACCAAGAGTATGTTAGAAAGGATTCAGTTTTAAAAAAATTCTTCCATGTGCACATAATTCTTTTTTTCATGAAAACAGCACTCTCTGTTATTCATCACTGCTTTTTACTAAACTTTGCCTATGGCTTGTCAGTCTAATTAACATGTTCTTCAAGATAGCATCACAATAACAACTACCAGATATTTTTAGTAAACTTGGATGCAAATTGACAGCAGCCCAGGCCATTTTATAAAATGACAAGAAGCAACATAGAACCTCAAAATCATGTAGCTCTTAAATGTTTCAATCCCAGGTCTCATTAATGCTAAAGTCATAGCAAGACTACTAAGCATATGGAACTTTTGTTGCTTTCCACCTTGGTGGTTTGTTTTCATGTGTGTGTGTGTGTGTGTGTGTGTGTGTGTGTGTGTGTGTGTGTGTGCAATTTTTTTGTCTTCCCCATTTCTGATTTTGTTTGGATGAAGGGCTTTAAATACAATAGGCTGGACCTAGACTTCCTCTTTCTTCAAGATGATTTTTTACTCTTTATCTTTCTGCCAACATCTCCAGAGAACTGAGGAAAACTATTTGTAGTTCTAAATTATGCCTTTTAAAATCTTAATTTAGCAAGTATATGTGGAGTAACAGGCAATTGTATTTAATTTTTTAGGGAATTGAGGTTGCAAAGTACACATAAATTTTGTCTCAATTTATGTCATGTCTCAAATACCCAACCAATCCAATCAATCATCTCGAATCATTTAATGCTCATTAAATGCTATACAATTTTATATTTTTCACAGTCTTTGTGATACAAAGATAGTAATAACCAATATATTATAATAAATTCAATGATATAAAATATGAATTAATAACTTTTGTTTTCATTCAACATTAAAAATTATAACATATATGTATGCTGATACATTATATCAAAACAGATCATAAATTTTTGTGTCAAAATTAAATAGAAATTACAAAAGTAATAATAAGTGTCTATGTGGTAGTTTTAAAGGCATCAAGGTGACTTTGGTGGGTTGGAGCCAAGGGGGTCCCAAAAAGTCAAACCGCACAACAAAACTCCCATGGGAGGTTTATTGGGAGAGTCGAGAGAAGAGGCAGAGAAGGTCCAGAGACAAGTCCCTGGTGATGAGAGGAGTAGAGGAGAAAAACATGGGAGGCAACCAGGGTCTGCCTTTTATAAGGGGGCATAACACATGCATAGAAGGACTTGGTAGCAACAGAGCCAATGACATATTTTGTCAGGACCCTGAGGAGGCCTGCAGAACTGCCTGAGTACTGACAAGTGCTTGCACACATGGGATGCTTTAAGTGGATGCAACTGACGACATATCCTGCCAACTTCCCAAGGACAGACCAGTGTAGGTGCCTGAATGTTAATAAACTGTCTTCTGGTTTTATTGTATTTATTGTATATTATCTATGTTCTTGGGTTTTTACTAATATAAATGTCATTTTTGATTTTTCACTTTTAGTTGAACAAAACATAAACATAGCACCCGGACATGTTGATGAATTTATAAAAATGTCAACATAACTATGCCTAATGACATTATTCTATACTCATAGTGTCTGTCTTAATTGTCATTAGAGAGGCTTCATCAAGTAACTGATAGAAACAGATGCAGAGACCTACAATCAAACATTAGGACAAGCTTAGAGAATCCTGCTGAAGAAAGGGATGGAGAATTGTAGGAGACAGAGGGTCAAGGGCATCCCAAGAAAACCCACAGAATCAACTAACCTGGATTAATAGAAGTTTACAGAGATTGACCTGATAACCAGGAATCTTGTATAGACGCAAAATAGGCAGTCTACATATATGTACCAGTAGAGTAGATTGATCTACTTGTGGGACTAACAATGGCATCAGGGCCTGTTCCTAACTCTTTGACTGGGTTTTGTTACCCTAATCCACATATTGGATTTCCTTGCCCAGCCTTAATACAAGGGGAAGTGCTTAATCACATTGTAACTTGATATGGCATGCTTTGTTGAAATCCATGGGAGACCTTCTCTGTTAAGAATAAAAATATTGGAGAAGTATATTGGGTAGGGGGTAGAGGGAAGATGCAGAGAGGAACTGGAAGGGAGGTCGGTGAGGAAGTTGCATTCAGGATGCAAAAGATATAATTACTAAAAAAAATAAAGTTAAATATAATTTTGTGATGAAATTAGGGAAAATGTCTGTATATGCTGGAAGTTTTCATTGCAGTTATTGAAGAATCATGCCAAAACTGTTGGAAATCTTTTGTTTCATAATTTTATTATGTAAACTATAGTTGTACTTAATGTGATCATTTGGAGAATTACTCTTGAAGCTTGTAAATGTTATGGTATTGTTTGTAGCTATGTAATGATAATCCAAATCTACTTTGTAGTACTTCAATAGGGTGTACAAGACTTTTTGTATTTTTCTTTGTCTCTTAAGGAATATGTTCAAAACAAATGAAAAATATTATCAGCATCTTGCCCATACCATTGGCAAGTGAATATATTTAAAATGTGTGTATGTGAACTGTTTAATTAGATTTGAGAGGTGCTCATGAAACTGTCATCAGTAGAATTGATAAAGCCCAAGTTGCAAATTACATTTTATATGTGTTAAAGCTGAGATATCTATGTTCTGTGAATAGAAACTGTTTTAATAAAAGTTACAGAGGGTATGTAATTAAACAGAGGGCATGCAACTGATTGAAATGACAGGTTTGTCCAGGAACAGATTATCACTCAGGCTTTTCCCTAGTTACCTGTTGCAGTGGTTTTTGTAACTTCCAAGACTACTGCTAGAATAGCATATATACAAGCTAAACTCATAATTGTTTCAAAACTTGATAAAGTAATGGTTAGCTCCTTTGAATATTTGAAGATGTATTTCAGTGGATCTGTCTCTTTTCATCCATCTTAAAAGCACACATCCAATTCTGTAAATTGTTTTGGGTTTCTATTTTAATAGAATGGAGATGAGTGAGATTTTTTTTTCTTTTCTGACATGCTTGAGTGAGAAAACACAGCTAACTCATCATCCCCTAAATGGAACAACTTCTCTCTTGCTCGATGAGTTTGGAAAAATAAAAACACAAATCAAAACCCCTAACAGCACATCTGTTCTTATTTACAGGAATTATATGATGCAGGCTGCAGCTCAGAATCAGAGGTAAGCATTACATTTAATCTGTCATGCCTCCAGGTTTTTATGGAGTTCAAACGTTTTAAAAGGTTTGGCTTGACAAAACTCCCTCATTACATTTCTTGAGGTGGCACTGTCATCTCTATCCAGTATCTCACTAATAACATTTCCAGTTCAGTAGGAACAGACATTGTTCATTGCATTTTATTTGATCTCAGGCTATTTAATAGTAGAAGATGCTGTGTGCACACCATTCCTTTAGGATTTGAAACCACTGGGTTAAAGGTACATCCAATTATGTTATATCTTTAAGCAACTTGAAAGTGTGGTTTTATATTTAGAAATTTACTACTGAACTGTGGTGAAATAAAGTTAAGGTTGTGAACACAGTGACAAAAGTGAAGGAAATCAAAGTTAAGGATGATATTTACTCTTTCATCTTGGCTTCTGAGGAAATAAATCTAGCTGAATAGGAGAAACTTACAAAAACTAGGATCCTTATTATCTTAAATAGTGTTATAATTTTATAATATGGAAAACATAAATACTTGTAAATTTAAATATAATGTATGCATATGTTGGTGTGCCGTATTGTGCTGTGGGATTAGAGAGCAACCTTTCAGAGTTGGTTCTTTCCTTTCTTTTTTTATGTCTTCTTTATCTTTTTTCCTTCTTCTTTTCTTATTTTGTATTTATCAAGAAAAACAGTACCTGAATCTCTGAGATTGAACTCAGGTTCTCAGACTTATTAGTAGGTACCTTACCCTCTGAGATTTTTTTCTAGCTCAATAATCAGAAGTTTCTAATACATAATTCTGAACCTACTTGGTTTCTGTTAAGCCAGAAGTCGTTATAGGGCATAAATGAACAAGGTGATATTGTTTGGTTTTCCCCCAAAGAATATATAGGGAATTTAAGAGGAATAATATTATTTACTCTTGTAAAGTCATTAATTAATGGAGCTGCCAATGATTTCGGAAGTCAGATATTAAGACAACATGATTGGTGAATTCTATTGCTTGCAGTAGTGCAACTGTCAATAAATGTGTATGATATATCAATACTCTGAAACATACATATCCAATTGGACAGGAAGAGGAAATGGTGATCCAAAATCAGCTGTGTACATTTGCTTTTGTGTTAGGTAAGTGGTAGCTTTTGCAAAGTTTGTGATTTCCTGTTCCTAAGCATCAAGTCTGAAATACAAGTCTTGAAATAGCCATCTCTCTAGGGAGGAGACATATAGACTTCAATTGGGTCCAAGGATGACTGAAAAGAAATGATGGGAGGTAATGCTGCTTGGACTTAATAAGTTAATTATGTCTCTCTTTTCTTGGTAATTTGAAGCTCTATTAAAGTGTATGATGTAAATGAGTACCACCAACCACATGACATGTGGAATTTCTAAATTTAATGTATAGCTATCGTGTGTTTTAAATGTAAAATTAGAAATATTTTCTATCAGGTATAGAAAGGCAAATTATAGTGTAGCATTACTATCTGCCAAACTAAACAGTCCAGATATTTTAATCACGTCTCAGTAAAGAAAGAGAAAATAGTTATATATTTTGAGAAAAAAAGTATTTCTACAGTAATAGCTTATCTTTAGAAACCAGTAAGTGTGGTGATATATTGTTTTTATATTTAATAAATTGGTCTGGAATATCAGAGGAAGAGCCATGTCCCCATGCTTTCTTTCCCCCATACAGGGTTCTCTATGTAACAGTTCTGGCTGTCCTAGGACTTGCTTTGTAGACCAGGCTGGCCTCAAACTCATAGAGATTCTCCTGGCTCTGCTTTCTAAGTGCTGGAATTAATGGCATGTGCTATCACTGCCTGGCATCCAGAAAGATCTCTGTCTCCTAAGTGATGGGATTAAAGACATGAGTCCCTACTCTCTGACCTTCATGGCTTGACTGTGGGTGATTCTGTCCACTGATATTACTGACTGATTTTATTAAATGTACAATATACCAGCACAAGTAGGTGAAATGCAAGAGTAAGCTAAGGCTGGTTCACTATGAACAACATCAGAGAAAATTTTAAAATACTTTTAACTTACAACTACAACCTTCAAGACTGCACTAGTACTTTTGAGCCAAATATACTTTAGAATTTCTTCTATGGGTGACAGATTCCTCTAGATATATGCCCATGAGTGTTACAGCTGGGCCATATTGTAGTCCTATTTTTAATATTGAGGAACCTCAGTCTAATTTTCACAATGGCTGTGCCAGTCCCTATATCCACCAAGCTTGTGCCAGGGTTTTTCTTTCTTCAAATCCTTGCCAAAATTTCCTTTCATAGTCCTTCATGAAAGCCTTTCTTACTGGCTGATATCAAGCTCTGTTTTAGCTTACAGGTCCCCTGTTGCTAGGGATGTTGAAGACATTTAAAAATGCTTACTGGCCATTTGTGCTTCTTCTTTTGAGAACTGTGTCTTTACTTCATTAGCTAATTTGTTGAATGGCAGTTTGAAATGCTTGATGTCTAACTTTTGCAATCTATAAATATTGTTATTTTATTTATAATGCCATAGAAATCATAGAAATGAAACCAGCCCATTGTTCACTAGCAGAAGAGCAGATAATAAAATGTGGCACATATATACAGATAAATTTTATTCATTTGTAAAGAAAAAAATTACGGTGAGTTTAAGAAAAAAGTGCATGTCTCCTCATATATATATATATATATTGCCTTTTATTGTATTTTATGTATATACATAGGTATAAATATAGGTAAAGCATAAAAAAATAGAATGATGACCAAAACAGAAAAATAAGCTTTGACAAGTTTGGGGAGGACAAAGGAATACCCATGACTTAAAATTGGACAGAATCTGGTGCGAAGTTGGAAGGGGAGTCAGAAGAGTTGAGTAAATGAGAGAACAGGTTAATCTAAAATATATTTTGTTTGAAATATCATAATGACATCTAATTTTTCAAGGCTAACTTTGAAAAACTTTAAAAAAGAATTAAAGGAATCTGTGAGGCAGATATCTTAATACCTGGAAATGGTAGTTGGAGAAAGCTCCCTTTTCCTCAATGGAGTCACATATTCTTTGTCATCCTGAAAGTGATAATACCACAGAATAGAATTTTCATGAATAAGTTCTGCATATTCTATTTCCTTTTAAAACCCATTTTCTAGCTTTGTAAAGCAATATCTCATTTTTTGAGACTTTGCATCATTTTGTCCATTTTACTATATATTCTTAATATAGACACTTTGTCATTAGGAACAATGCACATATATTCTGTACTTGTTAATGTATCTATAATTTCTGTATTAGTTGGGGTTCTCTAGAGGAATAACAGAATGAAAGGTTGTTTATTAGGGTGTTTTGCATGCTGAGGCCCAGCTAGTCCAATGGTTGATTACAAATCAAAAGTCTGAGAATCCAATAGTTATTTAGTTCACAAGAATGAAAATCTCAGCTTGTCCTCATATACACTGAACTTTCATAGAACTAAATTCTCATGCCAGTGAAGCTATGAATTTTGCAGCAAGAGTGAGGGCAAACAGGCAAAGTGTAAATGCTACCTTGTTCCATATCTTTTATATAGGCTGTCACCAAAATGTGTGGGTCATACTAAAGGTGACTTTTCCTACCTCAAAATATATAAATTAAAAGTGGTTCTTTAAATTTCAAATGATTTAATTTAAAAAGATATTCACAGATTATGTTAGTACTCACTTGGGTTTCAGTTAGTTCCAGATATTGTCATATTGGCAACCAAGAATAGCCATCACAGCACTTCTTTAATGCATCTTTCATCACCATTGAATACATTGTAATGCAAAGATACATTTTTTCAGGGTTCTTTACAAGAGGCATCTGCACTTGCTATAGATCCTGTATGAGAAGAGTGTTCAGTCCATGTCCACAGGCCACAGAATCAGTGGAGATGATGGTGCAACTCTCATTCTGTATTTGAAAAATCTAGAGTCTTTGCTCTTAGAACCTGGCATTAGTTCTGGAGACCAAGGACCACAGTTCCTTAAGTATTTTCTTCAGGGCAGTAAAACCATCTGATCCTCGGTTGAGAGAAACTTGGTTTTAGGATGTACCTGTAGGGTCTAAGAACAGAAGCCTGTGGAATGGTGTCCACTCACACTGAGGTTAGAGCATCATCTTCTAATTTCTTTCAGAGTCCTATTCTAACTTCTGATTTCTAGTATGCTGAGCTTATTGGTACCTCTATGTAACTTTTTTTTAATTTATCTTTTACATTGTGGTAAACTTAATTTAAAGATCATGTTCTAGAGTAGGTCCAGATGTGTTTGTATGTATATATAAAAATGTGTATGTGTTGTCCTATTTATTCTTATACTAAGAAATGTTTTATGAAAATAGGTGATACTTCTCACTAATGTCACATGTTATTCTTGGACTAAGAAAACGGGGAAAAGGAACACAATTTGAGGCTTACATGGGCTAAATAGTAAAGCCCTGTCATAGAAAAAGCAAACAAACAAAACAAAGAAAAAGATAACAGAAAGAAAATGATGTAAAAATTTATTAAGCTATGCACGAAATAGAAAATTAAAGTATGTATCTTCACACATAATTCTCCACTCTCTGTCTTTATAATGACTGGGGAATCATTTGATTAGGACCAACTTTAGTGATCTCATTTTCACTTTCTCAGTGTCACATTGGATTCTTAGACTGAGAGCATATTAACTTTTTTTTCAAATCTGACATTGTTCCATGGATTTGTATTTTAAGTAAAAAAAAAATTAGTTATTCTTGTGGTATTCTTTAAAATGCTATTTGTGTTTTTTCAATGAGACTGCATCAATAACCTAAAAGTTTATAAATATTTGACATATATCTGCTATTCCATCAAAGTGCCATTATTAAATATCTCAATCACAGGCAGATGATCTTTTATTGAATGAAGTTTTCTAGAATCTGTGAGCACAGATTATTTTTAGGCAATAATTTCAAGTGTGCGGATTTATCAGTTTTTTCTTGTTTTCTTTATATATATATAAACACCAAATTATATATATATATTAGAATATATGTGCATTGTTCCTAATGACACAGAATATATGTGCATTGTTCCTAATGACAAAGTGTCTATATATATAATTTGGTGTTTTTGCATCATGCACCCCATCAAACTCAGTCATCAGACCTCTCAGAATCATGACTACTCTGATGATCGCCCCATTTACAAAACCCCATTCATAGTGCTCATTTACTTACTAGAGCATCATTAAACTTGCTGTGGCCAGACCCTTGAAGAAAACAAGTCTTTCCTCATCTACTCCCCTGCCAGAGGCCATCAATGTAGAAGTGAGGCACTGTGTCATTTAGCTATTTTCTAGCCTTGAGATCTTGTGTACAATAACTTTTTTTTAAAGTCCACTAATGAATGAGTACATCCCCTGCTTCTCTTTCTGAGATTGTGATACCTCACTCAGGAAGATTTATCAGTTTTATAACTCACATGAGTTAAATATTGTTAAATTCAAATGTTCCAACAGCATTTTACAGTTATGTTATGAAGACAATGATATGCTTTATTTTTGGGGATATTTAAGATAAAATTGATATGCTTAAATAAATATTTCATGCTGTCATGTCTGATAATTTTTTACAGTATTATACTTCACTAAAATCTGTCATGGAGTCTACCAGTAAAATTTAGATTACTATCTTTGTTCAAAAAATTATACTTTATTTTATATTCTGTTCCTAGATCATTGATGAAGGTATATATTGGAGTTCTTTATACATGTCTGTAAATTTTTATGGAATGAACTTTTGTTTTTAGCTACTCTTTTCTATTAAGTGTGTTTTGTCTTGAATGTTTTCTAATTACTGTACATTTTCATGTCATAATTTTATGGTTTTATAAAGTTCTCTGATTCTCTCAGCTTGCAAAGAGGTATATTTCATTACAATTGTTTAAAGAGAAGATTATTTGAATATTAAATATTGAAATAAGTTCATATTGGATTGTGTTGCATTGAATGGATTGAGATAGCTGGCTTTATGTAAAGTCATCAGTTTTAGACTACTTATTTCTTCAATATTTTGCATTTGACTCTCTGATGCAAGTTATTGAGGCAGAATAGATATTGCAAACTAGGGTTTTTTTGCAGCTACTTGGGGTTTTGTGACTGCTTACAGGAAATGGATAATAGTAACATTATTATTACTGATGCCGCAGTTTTCTTGTCACACAGCACTTTTCCCAAGCTCTGACTATCCCTCTGGCCATTACTGACAGGAAATAATGGTGACTTTTAAAGATATGCATGAAGCAGCCAAGATCTGTCTTACCACTAATATGCTCCCATGATACTGAAAGACATGATTGTAAAGAAAGTGAAGGGCTTTTCAGGGGTAGGCAGAAACCTGGTACAAAGAAAATTTCCAGGAATCTACAAAGATGATGCACCTACAGTCTATCTTGCCTATGGAATGTACTGGGATAAGGGTGGTGCAAAGATTGTTTGAATGGCCAATCAATGACTGGTCCAGCCTGAGACCCAGGCCATGAGAATAAACACACATCTGACACTACCTAGAATGTCAGAAACCAGCGGCTGCATCCCCAGAGACCTAGGATAGAATCAAACATGATTAGAGAAAAAAATTTCAGAGTAATAATGCCTAATGATATGCTGCTAAACTCATAGATGATGCCTACTCTAATTGTCATCAGAGACAGATGCTTTATCTAGTAACAAGTGGAAACAAATATGGAGACCCACAGTCAAACATTAGTCCAAGGTAGGGAACCCTGCTGAAGAGAGGAAGGAAGAATTTTAGGTGTCAGCAGGGTGTAGGGCACCATAAGAAAATTCACAGAATCAACTAACCCAGACTAATAGAAGTTCACAGAGACTGAACCAACAACCACAGATCCTTCATGTGAACAGTCTAGGCCCTCTGCATATATGTGCCAGTTGTGTAACTTGTTCTGTTTGTGGGAGTAACAGTTGGAGCAGGAGCTGTCCTTAATGCTTTGGCTGGCTCTTAGAAACCGATTCGTCATTCTGGATTGCCTTGCCTGATCTAAGTTCATGGGAGAAGCTTATGGCTACTGCAACATGATATACCATATTTTGTTGATGTCCATTGGAAGCCTAGCCCTTTCTGAACAGAAATAGAAAAAAGGTGGGCTTGAAGAGTACAGAGGAGAGAGGAGGTAGGGGCATGTAACAGGAGAAGAGGAGAGGGATTAAACTGAGGTTAATATGTATAATGTATAAATAAATTTAATTAATACAAATAAACATCTATACTCATCACAAATTTAGGATGTATTCATCACATATTTTGGTTCTCAATATAGCAATGACATATTAAAGTGAAATAATAATCCTATGATGGTTATGAAGAAAGTCTGGATTCAGGGAGATGGCTTAGAGGTTGAGAACATTTGTTTATATTTCAAAGGACCTGTGTTTTACTTATGTGAAAAAATTCATTACCACATGAAACTCCTGATCCAGGGTTTGAGATGTCCACCCTGATGTCTACTCTTTAGGCACATACTACACACACACACACACACACACACACACAGAGAGAGAAAGAGAGAGAGAGAGAGAGAGAGAGAGAGAGAGAGAGAGAGAGAGAGAGAGAGAGAATATGCATACATAAGATTTTTTTTAAATATAAAAAGTTTTAAACATAGGAGGCATCAGGGAATATTATACCTAAAAATAATATTAAAAGACCTGCAAAATAGCTCAGAGGTAATAGCCCTAGCTCCACTTTGAAACCAATAAAGAAGGAGAATGCCAAGTTTGCCCTTTGTTCTGGTTAGTTCTTGTCTACTTTATACAAACTAGAAAAACCTGGGAGGATGAAACTCAAATGAGGAAATACCTCATTGGCTTGGCCAGTAGGCATAAAAGTGGGGTGTTTCCTTGATTGATGATTGATTTGGAAGTATCCATACTACTGTAAGTAATGTCATCCATGGAATAGTGGACCTGGCTTGCATAAAAAGGCAAACTGAGCAAATTGTGGATGATAACTCAGTAACTCCTCCACAGTCCCTTCTTTACTTCCTGATTTCAAGTTATTCCTTGATATCCTGCCTTAGCTTCCATTAGTAATGAGCTTTAATCTATATATAAATAAACTATTTTCTCTTCAAGTCATTTTTGATCAATACTTTTTTTGACAGTGATAGAAAGCAAGCAATTTCAATTGATAATGAAATTTATAAAAGTAATGGTTTACTTGAACAAGTAAGTTATATGGACTTTTACATTTATATTAAGTAAAAAATACTAAAATTTTGTTTTTATTTAGTCAATATACTTAATATATGTCAGCATAATCTTATGTAGATTGTAGATTTTCAGTGAAAGTTATATAAATAATTTACAATGGTATTGATATTTTACATGTTTTTTAAGACCTTTCTGGAAAACCAACATATTAAATACCCATGTTTTAGACTGAATTCTGTTCAATGAATCTATGCTCATCATCATCCCTAGTTGCTAGAATCTGTTGTAGTATTTTTTTTTTTTTGGTTTGTTTTGGGTTTGTGAGGTTGTGACTTGACGCGCGTGTGGCGCCAGTGGTTTGAAATCTGGTCTGTGCATCTGTCGCTTTTGTCTCTTAAAAGAAATGAAATCACACGTTTATATATTTTAACACTGTTGGCCGATGTCTTAAGCACATTATTAGTTAGCTCTTTTATCTTAATTTAATTTATTTTTATTAATCTTTTTATTATGTGGCCACAGCCCGTGGCTCATTTGTTTTTTGTATATGTTGTGTTTTTGGGGACGGATGGCGACTGGCAAACTTTATTTTTTTTTTTACTTGTTTGTGTTTTGATTCTCTACCCACTTTTATGGTGCTCTACACAGGCCAAAACAGTTCTTTATTCACAGTACACAAAAAACATTCCTACCACACAAAAGGTTTTGTTTTCCCATATTATTAAAATTAAGTTGAATACATCTAATATGACTGGTATCCACATATGAACAAATACAGAAGAGAGTTTCAATAAAAATATAGACTTTTTTAAAAAGTTTCTTAAAGATTATTGCACTCATTTTTTTAATGTCTAAGCATTTGTATGTCTTCTCAAAATATAGTTTCTACAGCAAAGGGGAAGAAGGAGACAATTTTTGCAGCGTGGCTAGAAAATGTCTCCAAGTCCCTGTCTTAGATCTCTTTGAAAATATACCTTGTTCATCAACTTAGGCAGCACTGTTGCTAGGCTACATTTACTAACATGATGTATTTCATATCTTTTTCAGTCCTGTTCTTAGTCTCTTTCAATTTTTTGTGAGGATTCTTCTTCAAATGTGTACCACTTTTCTGGCTTTCTTATTACTCCCTCATTCTTTGGTTCTTATTTTTCTTTTCTTTTCCTTTCTTTTTTTAAAATTCATTTTATATACCAACCATAGTTTCTCCACCCATCCCTTCACTCACTTCATTTCCCCTTGTAGCCCCACTCCCCACTGCCTCCTTCAAAAGATGAAACCCTTCCATTGGGTGTCACCAAAGCCTGGTACATTAAGTTAAGGCAGGACCAAGCCCCTTCCACCTGCATCAAGGCTGAACAAGGCATCTCACCCCAAGGTAATAGACTTTAAAAACCCAGTTTACATAACAGATAGATCCTGATCCTACTACCAGGGTCCCTTCAAACATACCAACCTACACAATTGTCTCCCATATGAAAAGGGCCTAGTTTAGTCCCATACAGGCTTCACAGCTGTCTATCTAAAGTTTCTGAGTTCTGATGAGCTTGGCTCAGTTGTCTCTGTAGATTTCTCTATCATGATCTTGACAACGCCCCATTTCCCAACCCCTATGCGCACTTGCTCATATAATCCCTATACTTTCTCTTGGACTGGACTCCTTGAGCACAAACTGATGCTTAGCTGTGGATCTGCATTTGCTTTCATCAGCTACTGGATGAAAGCTGTATAATGACAGGATATCCACCAATCTCATTACCAGGGAAGGCTAGCTCAAGCACCTTCTCCACTATTTCTAGTAGTCTAAACTGGGGTCATCCTTGTGGATTCCTGGGAACTTCCCTAATGCCAAGCTAAACTCACTTTTTCTATTTTCATTTTTTGCTTATTGATGTACTATTTCACTTCTAAGTGTCAAAATGTGAGTTTAAATATCTACTGCATCAAACAAAATGATCTCCAAATTTAGCTTAAAATAACATGAATTATTGACCTCAACCCATCACCTGAGTTCCGTGCCATGTGGCTTTCTTTCTAGCATACCTCAAATCCTCAAAGTTCAGAATCCTCCTCCCTTTAGGGAAGTGAGTGTGAGCCCTATCCTGAAAGTGCCACATCATCCCTTCTGATGTACTGTTGTCACCCATATCAATGCAAGAACAGGATGGAGCAAACTATGGATAGATCTGAATACCTAGATGTGAGATTACTCACCTTCTCTCAGCCACAGCTACAAAGTATAATTTCTACCTACCCAAAAAAGGAGTGAGTTTGTCTATAGTACCAAGTAAAGTAGGCTTGAAATTCATGGAGTGATCAGCTGGAACTGACATATTAGAATTTATTATTTTTATGGTTTTACTGCACAGGTCATACTTAATTATAATACAACCCAACAGACAACTAATTTTAAAATTGCATCATTATACCATCCACCTATAATAAATTCTCATTATCCTGACACTTGAGGGCAATATTATAATGAAGCTCATTTTTATAAGTGGCTTCTTCTTAGTCTTGGTATCAAATGAAGCAGAAATGGGAATTTGATGCTCATTTGGACTAATAGTCAGCAAGGTTGTTTCAATTAGAGTCACCCAGCTACTAGTAAGCTGACTGTAATACTGGAAGAGTTTCTTTAAACTACTGACCACGTCTTCCCAGACTCAGCAGGCAACATGTAATTTGATTACCTCCTAATGTGTTCCAGCAGTTGGGGACTCTATAAAACAATTTTAACAGGGCTTTGAGACACCACTTGTATAAAATAGACTGACATAAAGTTAATTCTTTAAAGCATTTCATTAAGAAAATTGTTTACTTTTCTTTCTGTAAACAGTCTCCTTGTTAGCATGGGACACATAACCTAAGAATTCAATTGAACTCAATAAAATCAAATTTTATAATGATAGAAAGATACCGATAGAAACTCAACAAATTCTACTCCAAAATTTATTCTTCTATTAGAGCTGCTATAAAGCACGCTTGGGTTTAGCCACCTTGGCAGAAAATTTAAAAGGAAAAGACACATTTGCAAGAGAGTAATTAGAGGAGAATCACACCAGCCATCAGTGGTAGTGTAGGTGTTACTTCCCTGTTAGCATCTATTTTCAGTTATTTATGTCCTCACTTGTATTTGCTTATTTATTTATTTTTCTTTCTGCTTTTCTTTCTTTCTCTGAGAATTCACATGTGAACCAGGGTTCTGAGCACTGCTTTCAGCTCTAAGAAAGCTAACATTGGGCCGCATTTAGCTGAATTCTGCTAATTCATTGTTAGATTCATTTCCCTTAAAGGCATCTCTAACATTTTACATTGTGATACCATACCATATTCACAGTCATACTCCAGAACTATGTGTTCAAATCACAAAAGGAAGAAATACAAAATGGAATTTAGTAGTTTAAATGTATTAGATCAAATTCATAGCCATCCTTGGTTGCATGGAAACATACTCTGACCCCAGGCTATAGTTTGAACACACTTGCAGGTAATTGATTTTCCTCTGGGAATTGATTTCTACTCCAAATATATATTGATAATGCTCATTGTCTACTAAGAGAGTTTCCTTTACTTGTTATTCTTGAGTTATTAAGATCCTTTTCTTTATAAGCCCACATTTCTGTTTGATATTTCTACATGTTCACATTCATCATACAATAAAAATTTTGCTTTTTCCACAGGAGATTATTTAAAGGCTACTTACAGAGAGCTATGACTTCTTGTTGGTGAGGTATTATTTGCTCATTTGAGAGAACCACAGCTTTTCCTCTGATGAACCTGCATGAATATTCTTTTTATGTGACCTCATATTAAGAAGGTATTATGCATTCCTTGAGACCCTCAGTCTTGTCTTCCACAGATATAAAACAGGGGTGTTTTCAAGCAAAAGAGCTCAGATATATTTCCCAATAATAAGCTTCTTGACTTACAATGACACAGATGATTGGATAAAGAAAATCAGTTTGATGAGATGCATATCAGCATAAACCAAGTGAGAGAAGGACCTGATCTAAGCAATCTAACATTTAAAATCTTAACTATAGTCCAATAAAATGTTAAGTATTCAGCTTGTTAAGGTGCTGACAAAACAAGAATGTTAGACTGAGTGATGGGGGAGCAAGATCTTTTAATTAAAGATTATAACAAGATACATGCACAAATCTAATCATGATACATGTGACTTAATTATGCAGTTATGGTGAATTATTCTTGAATATTGGGAATTTTTAAAAAATTTATTTAGAGTTAACATTTTATCATATCATTTGTGTACCACATGTGTGCAAGTAAGCAGAGGGGCCAGAAGAAGGTGCCAGTCCTCCTGAATCTGAAATTACTGGCACCTAAAGTGGGTGCTGGAAACTGAACTCAGGTCCTCTTCAAGGGTATGAAGTTTAATTAAACACCCAGCCCTCTCTCCAGTCCTTGCTTCAATTCTTAGTTCTCATAATTATTCTTTTTCCTCTTGCCTTCCCTTAGAATGTTGTTTCTCTTCTGTTTCCCCAAACCACACAAAGTATAAATCTTCTCTAATGCTTTGCTCCTTCTTAGGAGCCATTTCTTTGAAAAATTGTTTCCCCAACATGATGTTTGTATTTATTATTTGCGAGTTTCATACTATACACCCAGATCACACTCACTTTCCATTCCTCCAGGACCACTCTTGTAGCCCCTCCCTCAAAAAGAAAAAAAAAAACAAGTCTAATTTGTGTTGCCTATATATTATCAAAGGCTAGCTTGTTAAAGAGAACTGAACCCCACACCCCCAAGAAGCTTTCACTTGGGAGTGTGGCAACAGCATCTTCATCACCTATTTTTAAGAACTTTCTTCAATAGCTTCCTATCTAGGCTAATATTTTGGAGGAGAGAGTGTTGGCAAATCAACCCTTAGTGTCTCTTAGTATCTTGTATTAACCTTTATCTATTGATACTATTGAAAAAGATGCCTTCCTGCTCATAGAAGCCAGAGACAGCACAGTCATGGACATCAATATGGATTTTCTGATCACAGACAGGATCATGGGTATCAATCTGGTTTCTAGTGGTCTTATGGATCATGAAAGTCTTTTGAGAGGAGTGAAACCAGAAAATGATCCATTCTTCATCTTGGATAGCTTGTTGCAGCTCAGTCAGAGTGATTCTGCAGTTGAGCAGCCTGCCCTTGGCACTGGCCACCCTGCCAATAACCTAAGTACAGTCTTTCTGTTTGCATCAATCAGTGCCAGCAGCTGAGTGAGCATCATGACTGTGTCTCTATGCCATAGGACTGGCCTCAGGAGCTATTTCTTACATACCAAAGTATGAACTGGAGAGTTGAGGTAACAATACTTTTTTAGTTCATTAAAATTCCAGCTAAAGGGGTTTGTTGGCTGCTCTGCCTCTGTCTTCACAATATTTTGGGCATAAAATACACAGTTTTAGGCAGTGGTATGCTTACAGTATTTGCTAAATTAACTTTCCCAACAATAGCAATGGTCACAGAAGTCATACTATGCTGATGTTAAATTTCTAAAAGAGCAATTCATGTGGATTATCATTTTAATATACATTTTCAGTAAGCATAACAATGTTTTTATTTTTCTGTTCTTAATGGATGTAATGTTTGTAACATGAAACTATTAGTGGAATATTGTTTTCTTCAGATATCCTAGAGTTTGTTTCTAGTAAATAAAACCTAATGTATACTTTCCTTGCTTGGTTTGGTTTTCTATAATTTTTTGCTTTGTTTGAAAATTCTTTAAATGTTGGGGAAAGAATAATGCTTTCAAGCTGCCATCAAAATCAAGGACTGTTCATATAATCCACTTCAATGTAGTGAGACAAATACTGTCAGTGAACTCTGGAAACATAGATTCCTATGTGCACTGTTTCTCTAAAAATAAAGAATAGTGGCACAAGTCTTCGGGGTTTGTACTGTGAGCCTGACAGCAGTTTACTAAATGAAAATGCCTAGATAAACTGCAAATACTAAACAGTCTTTGAAAGTGTTTGTGCAGTTTAGAAGAAACTGCTTCTATATAAAAATAAATAAAATTATATAATAAAATTTGTTCTTCTTTATCTTTTTTTTAAAATTTTTTCCATACCCACTTCTGCTTCCCCTCTCTCTTCTCCACCCAGTCCTCCTTTAGCCTCCCTCTCATCAGTTCCACAGGAAGAACAGCAAGGAGTCCCAAGGTGAGTCATTTTTGTGTAGCTTATCCACTTGAGGTAGGTTCATGTTCTTTACTCTAGTATCAAGGCTGAGTAAGGTATTCCTCTGTAGGGAATGGGCTCTATGATGTCAGTTCATGCACCAAGAATAACCTCTAGTTCTACAGCAAGATGTTCTACAAACTGCCTGCACTGTTCCATTGTCTTCTATATTTTAAGAGTTTAATTTCTTTTCTGTGTTAGTGAGCTCTAAATCACTTGGGTCAGTCATTTCTCTGGGTCTCCTCCTCATGATCCTGATCCCTTTGCTCATATGCTCTTTTCTCTCTCTTCTCAGCTGGACGAGGAACTCAACCTGCTGCTTAGCTATCAGTCTCTGCTTCCCCCTCCATTCATTGCTAGATGAAGGTTCTATAATAAAAATTAGAGTGGTCATTTATTTGATTATAATGGTAGATCTGTTTAGGCATCCTCTCCACTACTTCTTGGAGTCCTAACCAGGGACATTTTGTGGGTTTTGTGTATGCTTTCTTATCACCAGCCTCCTCTCTAACCACACAATGACTCCCTCTATCAAGATATCTATTTCTTTGTTCTCCTTTTCTATTGCTGCTTTCATTCAGCCATCTCCTTTGCTCATGATATTTTTCTGCCACCACCTTGTTTGTTCCCCATTATGATTCCAATTTACTCAGGAGATCTCTGTTTTCCCTTTCCAGAGGGGATCCATGGATGTCTCTCTTAAGTTTCTCCTGTTACCTAGCTGCTTGGAATTTGTGGATTGTAGCCTGGTTATCCTTGGTTTTATGTCTAAAATCCACTTATAAGTGAGTACATACCATATCTATCTTTCTGGGTCTTATATATCACACATGATGCCCAAAGGATATAAACATGTCTTAATATAATCATGTGGAATGCTCATTTCTCATTTTTCTAAAAAAAAATGTAATGATTATGTTTTTCTATATTCTTTGCTAATTTTACTTATAGCAAAAAAATGTTCCTCTCCCTCCCTACTTCCCCCACCTCTCTCTTCTCACACACACTCACACACACACACACACACACACACACACACACACAACACTTAAACATAGAAAAGTAGGCAGAGCGACTAAATGTCTAGACTACTAGAACTCATATAATCCCTGATTCCCTGCCTTTATATATGGAATGTCATTACTACAGTCTTATGTAAACCAGAAACATAGAAGTGCCATAGGAAAAGCAGCTTAAATAAAAGTTTGGTCTTTCTGGTCAAAAACTGGAGAGACAAAATAGACAGACAGGAATGTATTGAATGTGTTTTACTGCAGTGAACCACTAACAAAATATAATTGCTACCCAGGAGCAAAATGCTTGCAACTACCTGACTCATCCTGTTCAGTAAGTTAGGAAGCGTTTCCAGGGTCCTGTCTAGATGAATCGAGACACAAAGGAAAAGAATCTCATGACGTCTTTCCTGCTATGCACTGAGTCAGACTTTGTTACTCTGAACAAAATACCTGACATGACCAACAGGAGTAATTATTAACTTGCTCACAATTTGGGAGATTTTAGTCCTGAGCTTTTGACTCTTAGTTCAGGACCTGTTGTGAAGTAGAATATCAGGGCAGAGGCACATATGGTGGGGATTTCTTACTTTATGGTGATTGTGAAGCAAAGAAATGGAGAGAAATAGAAAGATGTAAGATAGTCTTAAGGACCTGCCTCTGCTGACCCATTTAGTCTATCACAGACCATTCTCCTAAAGTTTTCAAAATTAATCAAGTTAGTTGTACTTGCTGGAACCCAAACACTCAATACTTATGCTTGTCAGTACTATATCACATTGATATAATAAAGACACCAGTTGCCTTCTCATTGTTTGTCATTAGAGATTACATATGTGGCTTCTACCCAAACTTTGGTTTAAATGCTGACCTAAAAAATTTATCTTTTCAAAACCTGATCGTATCAATAAAGGACATATTGCTACCATGGCATAGTGAAAATATGGGAAGAAGAGTAATAAACAACCCCTCCTCTCAGAAAAATCATAAGCATTTGCCTGAACTCCTGTACATTCTACCTAGCAATAACAACATCCTTTCTCTGGGTGCCAAGAAGTAGACATAGATGTTAACTTTTCTACCTGCATAAGATTAGTGAAGTGTGTTACCTCTTTCCTCTATTGTAGTATCACAAGACAGCTACTCACATGATTTAAATAGAGCAATGTGTAATAATGTAATGTGACAAACATTATAATTTCAATAAAAAATTTGTTCCATATTGTAAAACGGAAGAGAAGCTCCAAGAAAGCAAATATGTATGTCAGGCAGTTATCAAAACTTGTTCACAGGCAGTGAAGAACATGCCAAAAATGAGCTAAACGTGGAATGTCCAAATAAATTAAGATATATTTATCAAAGAAATACAAAACATGAAGACCAATAAATACACTTTAAAATTTAAAAATATCAAAACTAGATTTTAAAATTAAAGTAAAAAAATTATCTACAGATTACTAAAAATAGAGTAGATTACAGAGAGAAAACCCAAATGGGTTAGGATGAAAAACTGACATAATTGAAAAAAAATGACATTAATATGCAAGCAAACAAATAAATAACATTAACAACAAAACCAAAGGAACAGGAATCTTGTGGACTGTAGCCAAGATTATATACTGTGGTTGATTGTCCCAGTCTTAATATGAGTGAGAAAAGAGGGTGAATTTATACACACATTGAAAGAAAGAATATAGAAAACATTTTCAAATTAGTTAAAAAGGTAGTCATGGCAATTTTTGAGTAAATACTACAGAGAAAATAATCATTGAAAAGATTTGGTTTTGAGTTGTACTATAGTAAGCTATTAAAAATGGAGAAACTAAATCTGAAAGGGATGAAAGAATAATATTTCTTTTATTAAAAATATTGCAAACAAATATGAAAAGTGAATTTCTATGTCTTTTGTGAATGAAACAATATAGTCTTAAATATTTAAAGTATTATTATCTATTTTGAGCAAGGTATAAAAATGATATAATCTCTTCTCTGGAGGAAGGTGCTATGCATTGGATATCCTCCTGCTCCATATCCAAGTGCCAATAGAGAGTTCCCATTCTCTGCTGTGGTCAGTAAGAGCTGTGTAACCTTTAGTGAGTAAAGAGGTCTTCTTGTCAATATGGTATTCCTTGGAAAATATATTAATTTTATATCTTTATATTTCTTTTTCTTTCATTGCTTTGAGTTGAATGCACTTCAACTGCACTACCATGGTAAAAGCTTTTGTTTATTTGCTTGTATTTTCAGAAAAGAGAAAATCAATGAGTCAAAACTACCACTGACTGGAAGTTGAAAAGCCATAAATTAAAATAAATATTTCTCATTTTTTTAGTTGATTACATCAAGTAGTTCTTTCACAGTCATAAAAAGCTAACAAAAAAAAATACAGGAACCTAAGCTGTTATAAGAAATACAAAATAAGCTAACGTTTGTAGTTTTTACTCAAGTAATATATAAGAGAGACAATAGAATTTGGCCTGAACTTGACAGGTGCAGAAGGCATAGACAGAGGCAATACAGAAGGTAAGCTAAGACAAAGGCAGTAAGTTGAAAGGCTAAAACTTAGCTGTATCTTGTACTTGAAATATTTATTAATTTCACTTAGTTAATGTAGGATTTACCACAAATGGGATTGATGTGGGATGTCCTTCTGTGTGCTATGAATATCATTGGTAAATAAAGGGACTGTTTGTCTTATGGTAGGGAAGCAGGTGGGAAATCTGAGCATAGGTACAGGAGAAGGTGGGTGTACTTACAGACAGGACATCCAGTCACCCAAGAAGCAAGATGTAAATAAATAGGTAAGCTATCAGCCAGCCCTGTGACAAGACATATTAATAGAAATGAGTTGAATTAATATATAAGAGCTATCTAGCAATATGTCTGAGCCATAGCCCAAGCAGCATATAATTAATATAAGCACTTGAGTCATTGAGGGAGGGGGCAAAGCAGTGGTAAGGAGGTCTCGATCACAGGGGCTTGACTGGGCCAGAAACCTTTACCACATGGGATAATTTATGACATTTTTTTCTGGAGTCATATAAGTTAGAGGACTAAAATCAACATTTGAATGGGAAGGTGGACCCTCTGAGGTCTATATAGCAGGGTCATTACTTGGATCTTATAGCATTTTTGGCTTTGTTTCCAAGTATCCTTTTTTCCCCTTTTTTTATTTTTCATCTTCTTAAAAATAAAAATTTCATGAAGGTCTTTTCTGATAAAGAATTTTCTTATCTCAAAAGATTTCATTTTCAAAAATTATACACAGGAAAGTCATGACACACATTGACATTTATGTGTCAGTATCTTTGTGAAGAGTAATTGTACTCTTCATCCTGAGGAAGAGTAACTAATATTGGACGTAGAATTGAATTTTAAAATATTTTGCATTCTTAATTGTTTCATTTATACAAGAATATGGCATAAATTGATATTATAAATATATTCTGTATAATTTTCATCAACACAAGAAGATTGAGACCCAAGTAATTGCTACTATATCTGCAAACTGAAATATTTACTCCTCTATTACAAACATGTAGATTAAACATGTGGTAGAAAAAAAATGAGCAAGCATTCATCATATATATCAAATTAGTTTAGCAACCAGTAGGTGTTTTAATTCTTTATCTCTACTTGGTCTGAGATTGAACTCGCAAAAAAAAAGAATGTGCCTGTTCATATTATAGGGGGAGTGTAAGCTACACAAAACAGTGTTGTGTGCTTTGCATCAACCATTGAACACCCACATAAACTAGATCACTAAAATATCCTCTTTTATGGCATCCATCCAGGAGTGAGTTATTTAAGAGCAGGTTAGGTACTGGCCACTGGTTCCACAGGGCTCTCTATGGAGGTATCCTTTATGTATGAGTGAGGTATGGGCTGCAGTAGTCGGTAGCCTGGCCTGTTCCATCTCAGTCACTTAGATGAGTGGGCAGATGGCTCTGCTACCAGTGTAGTCCAGAGACATCGAAGACCAGACCACCCTATCTCAATCCTATCACCATTTCATTAAAAATGACAGATACTTCAGGGAGGCCGTGAAGGATGAGAGTGAGTGAGGTACCCATTGCAAGGTCCAGCAAAGCTCCTAATATTTTTCCCTTAGGAAATAGAGGGCAAAACCTTGGTCCCAAGGGTTGACTCCGAAGAAAAGCCACTGCCCTCTGTCAGCAGGTCTTTTATAGTGCTCCAATTATTAAAAAAACAAAAGAAACAAACAAAACACATCCCTCCATGGTAAAGGAAGGAGCTATGATCTTGACCTAAGCTCACAAGAGTCAAGATCTAACCTTATAATCAGTGTGGACCAATTCACTAAAATTTTGTAACAATATAGTATCAGTGTATTTATTATCTACATTACAATTCTAGCCCTGGACTGCTTTACATGATCATGCATGGCTGTTTTCTACATATAACATTCGAACTACTACCTGAGGAGTGCCCTGAGAGCAACCTGAGACTTCTGAAGTCAGAACTTTACCACTTTAGAAGTCAATTGTTCTAAAGATTGGAGTAGTTCAATATGTTATGTGTAAGTTGTGTATTGAGACTGGGATTGATGAGGGCAAATTGATTGCAGATCTATGCTGACCTAAACAAATCATGTCAACCCTTACGATATGCAACCTATTCTATCTAATAATGTCACATAGAAAAAAATGCCACGGATTAATTTCAGTTTGGGCTCCAACCTTCTACCATTACCTATGAAAGGTGTTTTCTAAGCCATTGTGTTTTTTCTTTTCTTTTTTCACACGTGAGTAAGTATAGCATTTCATAAGTTTGTATATGGCTTTATTCTAACATGTATCTGTTTATTTTCTTTTATTTGAGAATTTTATATCTGAGTGCACTGTATTTATGTTAATTTAACTTCTCTGCTTCTTTCCATGAAATTTCTCCCATGTTTCTCCCACGATTCACATCACATTTTATAAACAATATATCATAATATAAAATTATAAAACATTAAATGATATACTCATTATAAAAACATACAGTGATTTCTTTAAAATGACAGAAGTATCACCAAAATTTGAAATTTTTATCACATTGATTTCTCTCTAAATTACTTCTTATGCTAAGACTATTTTATCTCTGGTGAATGACAAAGCATCTAGCTGTTAGTTTTATAGGTTCAATAGTCTGTGATAAAATGGATTACAATGAGCAGTAGCCAGTGGCAGAACTTGGAGCCCACCACTTCTTGTTATTTGTGTTCACACGTGTTCATTCTCCAGAGAAGGTCAGCCTATTCCCTGCAAACCTGTGCTCTGTTTTCAAGTGCAATCCTTCTGTGACAGGAAACATATCAGAGCTTTCTGTCATCAGATAACTTTTTACCTCCTTTCTGAGGGGCTCCCATTCAAAACAAAAATGTAATATAGCTGACAGCATTATCAGAGCTGTTAGGATATGCACTTGGGTATTCTGAAGAGTCATGCTTAATGCCTTTCTATAATATGATGGAATGTGTGCAGAGTGCCTATAGCATGCTAATGACATTGGCTATGTCTTTGCAGTCCACAGAGCCAACTCAGGTGAGGATAAATCTACAGTATGGGAGCTAAAATGGAAGAAGAAAAATGTAATGTTAAATTTACTTGTTTTCACAGGCTGTTGAAGGACTGGAATAAAGTAATTGATAAGAAGTTGAAATGCAAAGAATCTTTAGGCACAGATTATTACAAAACTCAAGTGATGTGATTCTGAGCTTCTAAGAAAGTTAAACTTGTAGTTATTTTTTAAACTGACTTTTGTATAAAATATTGTTAAGTAATATTCATGAAATATTTCACAAAGTACCAGTAAATATTAAAGAGTCTTTTTTAGGACATTCTCCTTCTTTTGTGTGTATGGTTGTATTTCCCTTAAAATATTGCATGTATAAACCAGAAAAGAATTCACATAGCTTAAGTAACATCTGAGAATGAAATCAGCCATGAATATACTTCTGTTTATGGCATTGCTGCTAGTATATTTTAAGTTGCAGCATAATCGTTAGAGTCCAATGACTTATGAATATGACACTAAATGTATTTAGATAATAGATATGATGAAAAGAACTAATCCAGATCAAAAGTTTATTTAATGTAGAAAATAATGTAGAAATAAAACGCTATCAAAATGTCAGAAAGGTGTACCTTGATTCTACCAATGATAAGTATGACAGAGGTGTCTGAAGAGTGGAATTAAATAATAAGGCAATTATTTAATTTTTATACAAACAAATTTAAGCTGTCATAAGTGTAATAACATGTACAACCCCAACTATCTGTAAAGAAAACACATATTACAATTTCAATAAGGATTTCTATAGATAATAAGTATGAGTTTAAAATATTAATTATACAGATTGTACACATTGCTGAGAATGATTCTCTAAGGTATATCTTACCTTTCTTGTTATGAAACAACTTTTTCCTATTACTTTTTATGAATGACTACTATAGAAATTTCAAGGTTTAAAAAATGATTTATACAATTAAATCATTCATGTATAATTAATTACACTAATTTGCATGAGTGTTTCAGGTCATTTTGCTATGATTAGCCATTGTTGGGGGCTTTCTCCCCCATCAATTAAACTAATTGCTTTTCACATAGGTGTAGATTGAATATTGATCCCCATTTTTTCAGCTCATTTACATAAGCAAATTATGCCTAATTGCCAGCTTACTACATCATTACACTTTTATCATCAATTATACAAAATGTACTCTAGGAGACTAATGATTTCTTTGTTGTGGTTTGAAGGGCTTTTTAATTGTGATGCTTGAAACAATATTGTCATTTAAAAATATTAAATACTATGTTAAACTGATAATACAATTAATCATATTATTAGTGAAGGGATGTTTCAGCTCCTAGTCAGATGGTCATTTATCTTGTAATTATAGAACTCCCTAAATTGGTGCAAAGAACTCATTATGTTTATTAAACATGGTGAGTACACTAATGCAAATATTGTATTATATCAATTTAAAATATTTTTAGCACAATCTATTTCTTTCTTGCTCCTCATATGTGTTTTTTCTCTGCATGATGAAAAATTATCTGAGAACATCTATAAATTTAATGTCTTTAAAAAATTATCAATACAGAGCACATTTTTTCCTTTTTTTATTATTATTATTATGAACAAAGAAGTCACACTTTCTAACCTTGTACATCATTATTTAAGGTCCCTTCCCACTCCCACCACATCAGGTCATTCTTTCTTCACCACAAATCCCCATCCCAGCCCTGGGCAGGCTGCAGGCAGTCCCATGGTCCCACTGCCCCAATATTGCTTAGTTGAGTCTCCACTCCTGGCAGATGCAGTTTTCTCCCCCCTCCCTCAAGAGTGAGTCGGGTGTTCCTCTAGGTGGAGTGGGATCCAAGGAGTCAGTCCAGGGAGCAAAGCATGCCCAAGCTCCAAACCACAACCACTGAACAGCTTTGGATCAGAGCACATTTTTTAAAAGTTAAAACATTAAAGCCTGTGACTGATGCCATTGTATCATTGTCTTGGAAGTTTACTGAGTATTTCTTTTCTCTATTTTTATTCCATATGATAAAATTGACACCTGTTAACTCTTCATAAAGAATGCACATAAAAACAGGAGTTTATTTGAACTAATTTTAGTATATGATAGTCTATTCTATATGAAAATTTTATAGTCATTAGACAAGACATCTGAATATTAATTAGAATCTAATAAATATGGCCTTTTGAATGGTGCCCACTTCTCATAAAGGTTATTTTCTTGTTACTCATAGTAAAGAGACTTTAGAAAAGTGTGTCTATACCTGCAAAAGCAGTGAGATAAAAAGACCTTTTGAATATTCCTCCTTTAATGTTCACTGTAAGAACAGGAATTAGCAGTGAGCACTATTACAGGCTGTTGGGGGATTTATATACTACAACTACCTGTCTTTAAACTTCTTAGAATAGTTTCACTGATGCAGACTCTACCAGTTTTGTCAACTTACAGCATTTCTAGACTCCACATTTAATTTTTTTTAACACAGAATAAGGCTAGTCTTTTCTGTAGAGGTTTTATTCATTGCAAACAATTCTACAGCCCTTGTTTTTCTTTCTGTTGTACCCAAATGCTCTGAAGTCTACAAATTCCTTGGATAGTTTCAGAGCCTTTCCATACTAGGGTACAGTCATTTCATAGCTCATTCTGAAATATTGTTTAAAACTTGTGTAGAGTAATGTAGTAGCATCTATTGTAATCACAGAAACAATCACAACATAAGTAAATCTGTTTATTTTCAATTTTATACAGTTTCAAGAAAAAAAGTGAAAAAATTAAAAAACACCCGCCACACACACACACACACACACACACACACACACCCCTCTCAAGAAAGCCCTAAGTAACATGATTTGGCTGATCTATTAGAACTATAAAAGTTCTGTGATGCCTGAATGCCTCATGGTAAGTTTATAAACTGAACTGGCAATGCCATGGCATGTATATAAAATGCTGTCTGATGCTGTTCTAGATCTGGCACTTTTTTTTTCACTTTCATTTGTGGCACCAGCATAAATTTGTCTTATAGATTAGATAAGTCCGACATGGACTTATCTATTGTCAGAACAGTGAATTAGCTTTTGATTCTGTTAATAAATGTCTGCATTCCTACTTCCATTCCATCAAGAATATAAGAAGGCAATCTTACTGGCATATAGTATCAGGAGATATATATCCTGTTTGATCCCAATTTTCCTCCTTTTTTGTTTTAAAAAAGGCATATGGTGTCATCTATTGTATTCTAGATATTGTCTTAAAACCCTATGTTCATAACTTAAGTTACAACTGAGGAAAGCATATGTTACTGCTGAAACTCCTTTGCACATATTAATTATACCAAGACAAGTGCACATATAAATTCACAGAAACTGTGGCTGTATATACACTATCTGCACAAGTCTGTGCGTGATGAGGTGCCAAAACTATGGAGGGAGGTGGATATATGCCTCATGAAACAAAAGATAGTTCCAACTGAAACATGCTCACAAATGAAAAATTAGTTTTCTCCAATGCAGGCTCACAAACAAATAAGTACAAGCCCCATACCCAGTAGTGAATGACCAACACAAATGAATCAATCATGTTATGGGAGTTTATTTATCTAATAATACTTTGTCAGGGTCATTTGTTTCCCACAGGTCCTCTGTGTTTATGTTATGGTTTCTGGTTTTGTGTTTTTAGGGGATTTTTCTGTGTGTAAATGCATGTGACTTTGTGTCTATATGTGTTTCTTGGATTTTTCTTTTGTTCTTAATTTTCTGTCTCTTTGTTTTGTCCTCTTCTTTCCTCTTTGTTTGTATTTTTTAATTAAGAGTGTAGATGTTTGTTTGTATCCTAAGGAGAGAGGGAAATAAAATTGTGAATTTGGGTGGGTAGGTAATTGGGAAAATCTGGAAGGAGCTGGAGGAGGGAGACCCTAATCAGAATATTGTGTATTAAAAAATCTATTTTTAAGTAAAAAAAATAAATAAACACTGTACTTCCTTATGGTGCCACTGTAAAGCAGAAAGAAATCATGTCCTGCCCTACTTCCTCCATCTGGTTCCTTTCTGTGTGTCTCACAACAGATTTCCAGGCAGATAGCAAAGGGTAGCACCTGCTGTTTGAATTATACCTGGGAAGTTTAGAAAGCTGGGCTTATAGATAGCTATGGCTTTGAGATGTATGGAGGGGGATGCTGGAGTTAGAGGAGGATGCGTAATGGGTAGGATGATAGAGTTAAGTCCTTTAGTTGTCATTTACTGTGGTTATAGAAAGTCAGAATTTCCCTAATGAAATAACTTCAGTGACTCAAAGACTTCAGAGCACGTTGTCTCAAAATATGACAACTTATCTTCCCAGGAAATACCAAATATCTGTTAAATATTTTTCTCTCTCCCCATATATATGTATGTATGTATGTGTGTGTGTGTACACATACATATGTATAGATATCTTTATCTATGTCTCTATATAGATATACATATATATGCATAGCTATATCTCTTTCTCTTTCCTGAATCACCTATCTTATCATTTTCCAAATGGAAAGAATAAAGAAAACACTTTACTATTTAAATTTGTTTTTAGATAAGAACTCAAAGAAATGCCCAGAATTGGGAATCTTGCATGATACCACTACACCAGCGGCGCTGCTAAAAACACATAAAAAAACAAAAAACAAAAAAAAACCTTCCTGTAGTCAGATTGCTGACCACGCTAATTGTCATCATAGAACCTTCATCCAATGACTGATGGAAACAGATGCAGTGACCCACAGCCCAGAACTTGACTAAATTCCTAGAGTTCAGTTGAAGAGAGGGAGGAGCAATTATAGGAGCAAGGGGTGTCAAGATCATGATGGAGAAAACCAGAAAGGCAGACAGCTGACCTGAGCCCATGGGTATTGTTTTCAAGCGTGAGAAGAGACACACACTCACACTACCAAGGCCACACGAGGAGTTATTTAAGAGAGTTTTCAGGTGGGTACAAGAGCAAAGAAGCAGGACAGGAGGAGAGAGCGACCAAATCATAGCATCTCTATTTTTTTCATTGTTCAGATACATATTTATTTCAAAGTCTAGTCATTCTAACTATCATTCTGTTAAGGTACAAAATTTTATCAGTGTCACATCCAAAATGGCCTTAAACTCAAGCACCACTGTGAAACTCCTGCCTACCGTGATGTATAGTTCTTTTTGTTTGTTTGTTTGTTTTGTTTTCTCTTTATTTTTTATTATGAATAAAGTCACACTTTCTTAAAAAAAAAAAAAAAAAAAAAGCAATGCCCAGGGATTTGCAAAAATGCCTGGTTTGTCGCTATTGGATCTATGCTCTGTTGCCTAAACACCATCGCTAACAACTTTCCACTCTCAATCAAGGCTAGGTATAAAATACAAAAGTTGTTCTGTTTCTGAGATCATTATATCTGAAGGTTCTTCAATCATTTTAAATTTATAGAGTTATGAACTGATTAACATTACCTTTAGTAACATGTAAACACATAAAAAGTATTCCCAAGAAATGTTACAGGAAGTGAAAATTCTCCCATTGACTGCTGGCATTGAGCTATTGTGATGACTTACATGAATATCTTACACATCTGCTGTTTCTTTTGTGACGTTGGCATAAATAGTCATACTCCATTCAGTAAACATATAATACATATAATTATTAACCATACACGAAGCTTGATAATTGTAATAAATTTATTATTTCTTTTATGTTTGTACTACATCATAGGTTCATTGTTTTACTTACAGCTTCTTCTACTTGTAAGAAAGAGTTTGGAAAGCTGAATGCCATATTATAACAGCTTCTGCCTATTAAAACAATGTTTATATCTTGTGTTTCACTTAATCCCAAGTTTTGATCCTTATGGGCCTAAGGAAAGGTTTATTTTATTTAACAAAATGGGTTCTGGGGATCAAACTGGTTGTCAGGCTTGTCATGCAGACACCTCACCCACTTCAACAGCCCCAACATGGGTTTAGGAAAAATAATTTTTAACTTAGAAAAAATGTTTTTTAACTTATACTCACATGTATATATAACTGTGTGTGTTTAAGTGTGTATGTTTATACACAAATGTGTATTCATGTACCTCTGTATGTATGTATAAAAACTTTAAAACCAGACCATTGTACAAATCTCCTGTATATGTTATTCTTGAGGTTTTGATATTTAACTCTGTTCCTTCTCTCTCTCTCTCTCATTTATTTTAGTCTCTCTGTTTCTCTCTTCATTTCTTTATTTCTCTCTGTCTTTTTGTCTATCCCTCACCATGTGTATTGTTTTGTGCTCTGTGTGTGTGTGTGTGTGTGTGTGTGTTGTGTGCTTGTCCAACAGTGTGCATGTGAAGTTCAGAGAACAACTTAAAGATGTAGGCAGTCGGCCTTCTTGTCAAGTCAGGGCACAAACTTAGGTCATCAGGCAGCAAGTATCTTTACCATCTGAGCAATGCTCCTGGCTACTTGATGTTTAATTCTTAATATTTTAGAAGTATTGATTACACCAGTAACACAAAAGATTTGAAAATTATACTATTAAATTGATATTTCAAACAGGTATATTCAAATTTTCAATGAAAAATGTTATGAATAAACAACTGGTGGAAATCTTCATAGCCGGTCTTTGGCAGACCTGAAACTAGCCTATTAGTCTGGACTGACTAGACAGAGTCCTCAGCAATCTGCCTATCTCTGGTTCTCTAGTGCTGACATTACAAGTACAGTTATAGTATGCATGATCATGCCTGTTTTGTTGTTTTAACTTGAACTCAGGAAGCCAATATCAGATCTTCCATCCAGAGTGGCAAGTACTTTATCAATTAGCCTGTCTCCCCAGTACACAAATTGACTTTAATATGTCCCATCAATAATTTGGGGTTGCCCAATATGGCTGTGAATTATTCTTCTCCTGTATAGAAACTAAAAAAACACTGACATGCCATAAGATCAGTTCAGTTTACTCAGAGAGAGTACCTGCCATGAAGACCAAATAATTGGATTTTAAAGGAAGCATGGTAAACTATTCTGGGAGTTAGAGGACTGACCTTGATCAACAACTCTGTTTCCTCCTTAGGAGCATTTCATTTGGTTTCCCCATATAGGAGATCTATTCTAAATCTGCATGTGTTTCTTTAACTCTAATACAGAAATCTTTTGCCAGGAGCTGGATAATTTGCTCAGAGTATTCCTAGAGAGATGAATGTCCAGCTACTTCTAATTACACTTTTGTCATGCTTTTACCTGAAAGATGACTAGGCAGAGATATCTGTTTTGTCGGTGCTTTCCAAGAAAAACTTCATTTTCTTAAACACAGACACATGGCTAGAATACTAATAGGTACCTGCCACAGCTCAGCACATTATCAAGGTAACTTCACACATTGTGAGGTGGGAAGAAAAGAGCTGTAATTATAACGCCCCTGCACCCCAAGATCTGCTTTCTTTCAGTTCCTTTACTTTCAAATAAGAGTAAAAAAGGTTTATCAGCTAAGGTCAAGCCATGGAAATGAATAGTGGCTGTAAGTGGAGGGTGCCCAGAAGTGTCACACATTGAAATTTGTAGGTGAATGTTTCTACAGAAAACCCAGGATTCTACTTGATTTAAACTTTCTAGAATAAATCAATGACATAGCAAGAACAATTGTGCATTGGAAATTCATGACTGAGATTATAAAATGATAAACTCTTGCAGATGTTTATCAGCCTTTTTATAAGAAGGAAAATAGAAATTTACTAGGTAAATATAATCAAACATAACAATATTAACAAGAGGTGTTCAAAATGCTGATGCATCAAATCCGTGTTTTCATTAACCCATTTTAGCAAATAGTTATTCTAGGCCATTTGTAAAGGAATAGAAAATTTTGTGGTACACTATGGTATAATATTTTATAATAGATAGTCATTTTAAACAACTTTTCATGCCCACCCTAACTCCTTGAAGTAGCACATATTCTCTTTCTCATTATTTTGATGTTTACAAACGAGTTCTAGCTCTATCCTTTATAGTCACTGCTGTTTTTCCAGCTGCAACTTTTACATAACAGTACAGTTTTCCTAATACAGTTTTACACACTTATTTAGAAGTACAATTTGTATGGCCTTTTGTTGGAGTCTTGATTTTTCTAGTTTTGGCATTTTCTCTGATTCTTATACACAGCTGTAATTTAGTTGAGTGAGTTACAATTCATAAAATAACACAACCCTGAACTTTCTAGCAGTATCCTTTCTCCCTTAATTATGAAAACCATGATCTGTTTATAGAATTATAGCTAAACAAGCTTCTTTGAACCAGGTTTTTATATCACATTGTCTCCATTTTGTTTCAGATAGTTGCTCATGTTCAGTTTGACTCTGTAGTTGTATTGCACTAAAGCTTGTCAGTAATCAGCTCTGTTTTTTTAACCAGAGAGATACCTCAGAAAATTGAAGAAATATATAATAATCGAAACTTTGAATGTACAAACAGAGAAGTAGGTCCACTGGTATAGAGAGAAGAAAATAAAGATGAAATTCTCTAGATAATTATTCTATAAGTGTTGTGGAATATTCTTTTAATTGGGCAAAGATGTGCTACATTTGTTTATGCTGCATAATATCTCTTTAACTGTGTAACAATATGTTACTTTTGTTTATATCATATTTGTTTAATTATGTAAGGATGTGTGTTTAGTAATTTAAATATATAAAGCATTTGTTTCATGTTGCTTGCCTAAGGCACCTGATTGGTCTAATAAAGAGCTGAGTGGCCAATAGCTAGACAGAAAAAGGATAGGCAGAGCTGGCAAAAAGAGACAATAAATAGGAGGAGAAATCTAGGTTCAAAAAAATGAGAGAAGAAGAGGGGAGAAAATAAGGGAGATGCTCAGGTCAAGAAGCCAGGCAACTGTTAGCATGTCAGATACAAGATTTAGTGAAAGAAAGACATACAGAAAAATAGAAAAGTAAAAATCACTGTGGCAAAAAAATAGGTAAAGAAAAGCAGGTTAGATGGTCTAGTTAAACTGGCTGAAAGATATCCATTTTTTAACTACATTGTTCCAGGTGACTGGATGCATGTACATCATGTTGGTGGCCTAATATGCTAAAAAGTGCCATTCATTGCTGTGCTTATTCCATTAGTGACCAGTACATCAAAGTAAAATTTTGTATGTCTAAGCACAGTGATATTGAGATTCAATCATAATAAAAGCTTATCACTTTCTTATAATTGTTTACAACTTAAAAGTAGTTTCTTAAAATGGTTTCTGCAATGCAAGTGCTTTTATATCAATAGTTCCCATGCCCCTACTTCTACCTCTGAAAACTTAGAGTGATATATATATATATATATATATATATATATATATATATATATCTTTAGAGACTTGATCAAGATAAATCTACAGATTTATTGTGGCAAGAAATAAAAGGTTAATCTGAGATTTTTAAGTATCTCATAATTAGAAAAAGGAGGTTTGATTTTTCCTTAAGGAATTTTTTTTGCAAGGTATGTGAAAAAGCTGCTTAATACACAAGTTAATTTATGACTGAATTGTTAGCTTTTATTCAGTATCTCAACTGTTCTCTAGACTACTGGATCATAGAAATTTAGGGTAATGCCCCTATTAATGCTCTACTGAGGAATTTGCTGCATCATCTAAAGTTTTGCAGATTTAGACATAGCCTGCCTTCCTCAAAGCTACTTGAATGACTGATCCTGCTGCTCTCTTTCATTGTAGAATTCAGATGAGTGCAGCAAGCCATCTTTGCCAGCCCATGAGAGAGCATTATGGCCTGGGTTAAAGCATTAGATTGGAGACTCTGGCTGTTCGAGTTGAATTTGTGGCTTTCCTTCTTTGAAGGTAACAGCAATCCTGCAGGATTCATCTGTTTTGTGTGCCTGGATCATGAGAAAATGGGATGGTTGAGTAGAAAGTAGAACAGAGGTGGAAAACAAAGAAATATATATCTAGATAAAGGAAGGAGCCAAGGGGGTTAGAGAGAAACCCAGAGCTAGGGAAACATCCAAGAATCCACAAGGTGTCCCTGGCTAGGACTCCAAGCAATAGTGGAGAGGGTGCCTAAACAGGACTTTCCCTATAATCAAATGAATGATCTTGCTAATTGTTATTATAGAACCTTCATCCAGAAGCAGAGATCCATCACTAAGCACCAGATTGAGCTCCCAGTCCAGCTGAAGAGAAAGATGAAAGAGTATATAAACAAAGGGTTCAGGATCATGAGTTGGAAACCACAGAGATGGCTGACAGGAGCTATTTGAGCTCTGAAATAACTCCTGAGGAACCTTCATGAAAAGGAACTAAACCATGAGAGTAGAGATGGCAGTCAAATGACACGAGCAGTTTGTGGAGCCTCTTGCAGTAAGATCAGAGTTTATTTCTGTTGAATAAACTGGTATTTTAGAATCCATTCCCTACAGAAGAAAACCTTTCTTAGCCCTAAGACTTGAGGAGGGGACTCATATCTACCTCAATTCATATTCCAGATTGAACTCACTTACCTTGGGGAATGGATGAGAGGAGTTTGTGGGAGGACTGGGAGGAGAGGACAAAGGAGAAGCAATGGAGAGTACAAGTAAAGATATTTTAAATAAAAAATTTACAAAAAATAGAAAATAAAAATCCAGACTGAAGAAAATATGCTAAAATTAAGGGTAAAGTAAGAAAAGAACTGTGCAGATGAAGTTGTGATCCAATCAGGGGAGTTATGTTAACTTACAGGGAGTTGCTGATATCTGAATGGGTTTATTACTCTTGGCAATAAAACCAAAGGAAGAAATATTCATGAAATGCATGTTCTTAAGATGGAAAACTGCAGAATGCAAGCAATCAAATCACCTTAAATATACACAATTGAATAAAGAGGAAAAAACAGCTAAAATCTCAGAAACAAAACACACACCATTTTTTTTTCAAGCAACTTACACTCTTTTTATTGATTGATTGATTTACTTATTTATTTATTTTTATTGGGATTGAAGTCATAATTTTTAGCAGTGTATATCCTTGTTCAAGTTCCCTTCCTCCTCACACTTCTTCCAGTCACTCTGTCTTCTCCTCATTTCCTTATCTCCTCCTCAGCAAGGGCAGGAGGTCCCATGGTCACACTATGGCTTAGTTCAGCATCAACTCCTGGCAGATTCACTTTCCTCATGCCAAAATGAAAACTGTGTCAGGTGTTCTTCTGGAGGGAATGGGATCCAAGGTGCCAGTACAAGGTCTTTCAGATCCCAAGCTGTTCAGCGGTTGTGGTTTGCAGCTTAGAAATACTTTTGCTTTATTTTTTTTTTTTGTTTAGAGTCCACTAATGAGTGAGTCCATCCTCTGCTTATCTTTATGGGTTTAAGATACCTTGCTCAGGAAGATTTTCTCGAAATCTATCCATTTGCCTGCAAATTTTAGGATATCATTTTTTCTTACTGCTGAGTAGTACTCCATTGTGTAGATCTAGCACAGTTAGTTAATCCATTCTTCAGTTGAGGGGTATCTGGGTTGTTTCCAGGTTCTTGATATTATGAATAATGCTGCTATGAACATAGTTGAGCTAATGCCTTTGGAGTGCAAATGCGCATCTTTACGGTATACACCCAGAATTTGTATTGTTGGCTCCTTTGGGAGAATGACACAATAGAAACTGAAGGAATATTGCTAAGTACTTTTTATGAGGCCACAATTACCCTAATAATGAAGCTACTCAAAGACTCAACAAAGAAGGAGAATTACAGACCAATTTCCCTCATAAATATTGGTGGTAAAATTCTCAACAAAAATTTGGCAAACCATATACAACAAAATAAAAAAATTTTCATCCACCACGATGAAGTGGTTTCATCCCAGAAATGCAGGGATAGTTGAACATATAGTTTTTCATAGTTTTAGCTAAAGCAATAAGAGAATGAGAGGAGATTAAAGGGATACAATTTGGAAAGAAAGAGTTCAAAAGATCTCTCTTTGCAGATGACATGATTGTATACATAAGTGACTCTCAAAATTCTACCAGGGAACTTCTAAAGCTGATAAACACCTTCAGCAATGTAGCAGGATACAAGATTAGCTCAAAGAAATCAGTATCCTTCCTATACACTAAAGGTAAAAGAGCTGGTAAAGAAATAAGGGAAACATCACCCCTTATAATAGCTGCAAATAGCATTAAATACCTTGGAGTAACTATAACCAAAGAAGTAACAGATCTATTTGGCAACTTATATTCTAATCAAAAAGCAAAATATGTTGATTCAATTATAGAAGGTGCAATTTTGTAGCTAACACAGATTCATGTAAGATAACACAAGAATATGTAATGCTTCCAATCTTACTTTTGGCTCCCAAAGCCCCTCTCACTATGTTTGCTCTCCTATGGCACACAGTCTGTGCCAAGATGTGACTTATGACCAAATATAGAGGCATGAAAGATTGAATGTGATATCTTTGAGTACAAACTAATTAAAGACCAAAGACAGGCATTAAAATGATGGAGAACTGACAAGCTTTTACCATGATTAACACAGATTTAAATGTCACTCTAAACATCTGGCCCCATTGAGCCAACTCATGTCTTAACACTAAGTTGTAAGGACAACTGGGCATTCTCAATAGTTGGAGCTGCCCCTTGTGATTCAGCTGTGTTGATCCTACCCTGTTGTATAATCAAGTTATTACTATACTCTCAGCTTCCAAGTCATCTCATCATCCATTTTTTGGCTGTACTGTATAGTTACTCTTCTATAGTGTCTTGTGCCTCAATTGTTAAATATGAAATATCTACTTTCTTTTTCACTACCAATAGAACCTCAACTGAATTCTAGGAATAAGTATAGTTAAGTATTCATTTTATGGACTCTCTTGAAGCTTGGACTGGAGTCTCCATGGAATAGTTCTAGTTCATGTGTACATGTAAAATATACCTGATGATTGCAGAGAAAATTTCAAGGGTGCGTGTGTGTGTGTGTGTGTGAGAGAGAGAGAGAGAGAAAGAGAGAGAGAGAGAGAGAGAGAGAGAGAGAGAGAGAGAGGAAGAAGAGAGAGCGAGTAAGAGAGGGAGAGAGACAGAGAGACAAAAAGATGGAGACAGAGACAAAGAGCGATTAGCCTAACCTCTTTCATTTTCAGTCATACCTGTGTATCTGAGCATGTATTCTTTAGAACATAGAGATATAAACATGTAGGGAAAAAGTCAAAATAATCTTAGATTAAGCAAGTCAAAATGGTCTACTGCCACTTATATAAAAATTAGTTATTAACGGATGCTAGTGTCTTTCTCACAGGATTAAATTATACATACACAACATATACTATACATACATTTTATAAATACTTACATATTTACAGGTGACATTAGGATCTAGAACATTCTTATATATTTGAACATTTACACACACACACACACACACACGCTCATACACATATGTGTGTATGTGTTTTACTTGTGTGTATCATAGCACAAATATATAAGATCAGCCAGAGTACAGCCATGATAGTTGTTCCTTTTCTTCCATTCTGTGAGCTGCAGAGATTGAACTGAGACTGTTAAGCTTAACAGGCAGCATGTACTTCACAGTGACACACAGATATGTCACCCTCTGAGCTTCCATATGTTTAGACAACACTCATTGACTTATTTGTGGTAGACAAGAATATTTTGAAGGGGAACAGAAGTGTTTAGAAAAATTGTTTTGTTGTTTGTTTGTTTGCCTGCTTGCTTTGAAACAAGGCTTCTCTGTCTAACAGCCCTGGCTGTCCTGGATCTCATTCTGTAGACCAGGGTGTCCTCAAACTCACAAAAAACCCACTTGCCACTGCCTCCAGAGTACAGGATTAATGTATACATCCTTGCACAACCTGTTTTTAGATCTTGAAAGTGAGACTTTCTTTTTTCTGAGTAAATGAATATCTGCAGCATTATTGAGTCACTCATAATATCCATAATCTTTATTTCTCTTTACAACTCACTATTATGAATTATTATTCTTATTAAGTATTTAATAGGTATTTACCATGGCCCTGGGCTTCGACTGAAAGTTTGCTTTCAGGCAACATCTTTTAGGACTAAATATTGAGTTAAACCTATTTAGGCATCATTATTAGAATTATTAAGACTATTGGTGCTTAAGTGCAGTTTCTACTTTGTGATAGAAGAAAGGAATTGATTAAAATACTGATATCCTTTGCAATTTATATTACTTTAGTCTCCTATAAATTTGTTTGTAATGTTCAAAACAAGTATTAAAGAAAGATCTGATATTCTAGGCTTAACTAGTGTGCTCATTCTTTCTCATTCTTTTCTTTTCTGTTCTTAGATTCTGAAGTGGTTAGTAAGAAGTTTGAATGCACAAAATCTAAATAAGATGTTAATTCCTAGTAAGTAAAGTACATTAACTTTATTGATGCTTGACATATATCTTAAACTAGACAGAGTCAACTCATGTGAATTTTGATAAAAGGATGTGGGAAAATGCTATAGGGTAAAACAGTTACTGATTCATGTATTTCTGAAGCAATAGACAACATGTGTGAGAGATCACAAATTTGAGGTACTTCCTTGGCATGTGTAGTGGAGAGCAAGTACATTACCTTGACCTAGAGGTGTTAGTATGTAAACATCGCCCTAGCTTGCCTCCTGGGCGTGGGTGTGTGATTTCAGCATCACCTTGTTGCAGCCACGAACCCCTCTCCCTTACAGAACATGCTCTCATGTCTCTGGCAGAATGTCAGCGTGTTCCATCTTTCCATGCACAAAATACTAACAAGAGGCATGTTCTATTGACCAGCACAGGTATGGGATTCACTTAAGACCTTCAAGCCTGAGCGCTGAGGTGTGGCTAAAAGTGGCTTAAGTTAGATATAACTTTCCTCTTTGCTCTGTCTTTGCTTCCCCTTGTCTTGGAAGATCCATTTTTTTCTGTTGAGTGGATCATCCCAGGCTTCCTGCCTAGTCTTTCTTTTGTAAGTTGTTATTAACCAGTTTAATGAATGTTAATCTTTTAACCAATTGTCAATGCTTAACAACCTACAACACGCATGCATGTTGTATGGAGTTTAAATGGAATAGTGTCAGAATCCCAAGCTGGTCTCAGAAGTATCTTTGTCTGTAGAATTTTAAGATAAAGAAAGGAAAACTGTAACTTGCTTTCCTTCTTTTTTCAGTAGCAATTATGAATTCTCTTTTATAGCTTTAGAAGTTTTTACCTGGAATACATAAAAGAGTGATGATATTCTACTTACTTAAATTGATTGTATAAAAACAGTTTATTTAATGAAGTAATTTCTCAGCCCTAGGAAACTAGGCCAGGCATCCGATTAGCATATCTGCCTTGCTCTCAGTACTAACAGAATGATTAAGGGGTGCTCCTTCAAGTAGAGGGAAAGGTCCTCGAAGCTGTGAGTCACTATGACATATGAGCTGTTTTAGTAGCACTCATTATTTGTCTTTATCTTTACTTTCATTTTCTAAAATTGATATTGTGATATATTAAAGGTTTACCATTCTCTATATCATTTTTACTGATGAAATTAATAATTCTTTTTATTATCCTGTGTTTTACTAATTTATTTTAAATTTGATAGTCACTGTACTGAAGCAAGTTTTTGAGTTTGGTCAGCTTATTGATAGATAACACATTTCATTTTAACTAAGTATAGCTAAGTGGCAAATTTTGAGTTAGTCAACATTGGAACTAAAATGATGTTGAGAGAGAGAGAGAGAGAGAGAGAGAGAGAGAGAGAGAGAGAGAGAGAGAGACTTTCAGAGGACTTTTAGCAAATGGCTGACAATGTTGAAGGAATGTAATATTAAAATTCAAATACTGGAGAAATCAATATAAAGGTACATCCAACAGAACTTGATCTTTGCCTTTTTTAATATAATGTTTATAGTGCAAAGAAAATAATCATTTGTTAGGTTTAAAAATTTAAGATAAACGTCAGATGGACAGCACACTAGGACAATGTGCATTATAGTATAGATAGAGTTAAAAAGTGTCATAGATAAGAAAATGAAAATGATAGTCATTCTAAGTACTGACATTTCCTTCTCTCCTCAGTCTTTCCTCTGGAAGGTTGCTGGCAGCAGTGGCTTCTACTCCTGGAAGTTACACTTTTGATGGAGTTCAGTATCTAACACGTTGCATTGCTTTTGCTCAAAGACCAAACAACTGATTTTTTTATGGAAGTACCAAAATAAGTGGCCCATTCTTTACTACAGGATGATTACTTTTAAGTCTAGAATAGTTTTCTCAATGTTACTAATACAATTCATCATGTTATGGTGACTTCCAACCATAAAAAAATTTTCATGGCTACATCATAGACAATTTTTCTATTGTTATGAATCATAATCATAATGTAAGCATCTGTTATTTTCTGTTGGGCTTAACTGACTATTGTAAAAGGGTTATTTGAACCACAAAGGGGTTATGACCCACATATTGAGAGCTGTTGATACAGAAGTATGATGCCAATATTAAAAATTAGGCAAAAGTATTATATAGTGTCACAATTCATTAGCTGTTGAATGATTAAAAATCATAATCTTCCATGGTCTCTGTATAAGTTGCAGCACTTGAATTAATAGCTCATCCTTAGTGAGGTTTGCACAAAATGGCAAATCAAAGCATAAGAATAAAAAGCATTGCAAACAGCTTATGAAAGAAAGACTGGTAAAGTAGACTGCCATGATCAAACCTTTATTCTTTATGTCTGTGCTCCTATGAAGCCAGTAAATAGTTCATAATTTATACTTGAAGCTTGAGTATTATCTACTTAGATTATATCTTTGAAAAATCTTCAAGATTTCTTGAAAAACATTTGAGAGAATTATTTTAATATTTAAAAATTTTGAAGCATGTAATATCAGTTTCAATCATTTAACATAAAGTTAATCCCTAAAATTTAGAAATAAAATCCCTGTTTTCTCCCGGTACAGGCTAGACCTCAATGCTGACTAAAATATTGGTGAATTAATTAGCACATTGCAATATAGAACATTGCAATCTGTTTTACAAGCCACTTTAACAACTCATTGCATAAGTAAAATAAGTAAAGTAAGCAATAAGAATATGCTGAAGAATTTCTGCTGGGACTTAGAACTTAAATATCATTTTTGACAGATAAGACCTCTGCTCACATGATAAAAACTGATGTTTGCTTGTACCCTATTTTAATAATAATTAACAGACATTTATTATCATGACTATCTCACCTATGACTCAAGTGTAAGTGAGGTTTCCTGCAATTTCGCAAATGCTTATAGGTGGTAAGTAAAAATCATATGCATTTTTTCTATTTATTTGAAGATATTTAACACCAGAAAATAATTAAGAAGAAAGCAACACGTTCCATATGTATGCATACAGTTTGTGAAAAATAATTAGTTCTGCCAAAGTGTTATTTGTAGCTATTGCCAAATTTAAATTTATAATGTTTTAAGAAGTTTAAGCAGACCTATCTAAGATAACAGTTGTGGGCCCTGAAATAAATAAATTTGAAAGATGTTTAAAATAACTACACCTTTAAAGATGAACAAAACTTTAAGTGAATAATTTCATGCTCAAATTTATTTGAACTTCATATTAGGAAATTAATTCAATTTTGTCAAATTTATGCAGCCTTTCTAAGTGATGTTCAATTACAGTGATAAGTGGTTAACCCATTTTTCATCACTGTTGCAAAATACACAATAATATCAATATCATGACATAAATGTTTGCTATGATCCAACACTATGCTTCAGGTCAGTCGTTATGATGTGGAGATAGTATAAAAAGGGACAGGTAAGAGAAAGAAAACATGGAAAGGGAAGAAGAGCAGAATAAAATGAGAAAGTCAGAAAAAAGTGACAGAGTACAACCCCTGCTTATCCTTCTGGGTTTTTGAGATCTCGCTCAGAAGAATATTCTCCAAATCCACCCATTTGCTGGAAAATTTTAGACTATTATTTTTTTTTTTTTAACTGCTGAGTAGCACTCCATTGCGTAGATGTAACACAGTTTGTTAATCCATTCCTCAGTTGAGGGACATCTAGCTTGATTCCAGGTTCTTGCTATTATGAATAATGCTGCTATGAAAAAGTTGGGCTAATGCTTTTGGGGAGTAAATGTGTGTCTCCAGGGGATATGTCCAATAGTGTTATTGCTGGATCCTTGGGGACATTGATTCCCAGTTTTCTGAAAAACCGCCATACTGCATTCCAGGATGGCTGAACAAGTTTACACTCCCACTAACAATAAAGGAGTGCTCCCCTTGCTCTGCATCCTCTCCAGCATCAGCTGTCACCTGTGTTTTTGATCTTAGCCATTCTGATAGGTATAAGGTGGTATCTCAAAGTTGTTTTGATTTTCATTAATCTGATGGCTAAAGATGTTCAGCAATTTTTCAAGTGTCTTTCAGCCACGTGTAATTCTGCTGAGAGCTCCCTTTTTAGTTCTCAACCCCATTTTTTGATTGGGTTATTCAGGGTTTGGGGCTCTAGTTTCTTGAGCTCTCTATATATTTTAGAGATCATTCCTCTGTCAATGGTAGGACTGGTGAAAATTTTCTCCTATTCTGTAGGCTGTCATTTTGTTTTAATGACTGTGCTCTTCACCTAACAGAAACTTCTCAGTTTCAGGAAATCCCACCTACTGGTTGTTGTTTTTAGTGTCTGTGCTACTGGTGATATATTTAGGAAGTGGACACCTGTGTCAATATGTTGGAGGGTATTTCCCACTTTCTTTTTATGAAGTTTAGTGTAGATAGTTTTATGTTGAGGTCTTTGATCCACTATAATTTGAGTTTTGTACAGGGTGATAGGCTTGGATCTATTTGAATTTTTCTACATACTGCCATCCAGGTATGCCAACACAATTTGTTGAAGATACTATTTTCTTTGATTGAATATTTTTGACCTCTCTGTTGAAAATCAGGTATTCATAGATGTGTTGGTTAATGTCTGGGTCTTCAGTTCAATTCCATTGATCTACAAGTCTGCTTTTAATTCAGCACCAGGATGTTTTTTAATACTGTACCTCTATAGTATAATGTGAAGTTGGGGATGATGATGCCTCCTGAGGAGCTTTTGTTGAGCAAAATGTTTTGGTGGTCCTGGCTTTCCTGTTATTCCTAATAAAATTGAGTATTGTTTTTTCAAAGTCTGTAAAAAATTGTGGTGGGATTTTGATAGGAATTGCATTGAATCTATAGATTGCTTTTGGTAAGATTGCCATTTTTACTACACTGATCCTACCCATCCAACAGCATGGGAGATCTATCCAGTTTCTGACACCCTCTTCAATTTCTTTTTTTCAGTGATTTAAAGTTTTTGTCAAACATCTTCTGTTATAGTTACACAAAGGTATTTTATGCTATTTGCAGCTGATATAAAGGGTGATATTTCCTTTATTTTTCAGCTTGTTTGTCTTTAGTTTACAGAAGGGCTACTGATATTTTTGAGTTAATTTTGTATCCTGCTACATTGCTAAAGGAGTTTATCAGATGGAGACATTTCCAGGTAGAACACCTTGATAGATGTTTTATATCTAATTCTATAAATAGTGATGCAAGAGCAACATGGAAGTGCAGGTGTTGGGGATTTTTTTTATATATGTGAATTATACTTCCCTTGTATGTATGTCTAATGGAATAAGTAGATAGATCACAAACCAGTTCTACTTTTATTTTTCATAATTATCTATATAAGGCTCTGGAAGCAATTTGTATCCAAGAGTGAAGATGAGTTATGTATTTGCTTATCAATTATACCCAATTTCAATATCAATAAAATTTTACACTGTACAATAAAAAGAAGTAACAGAGACAAATAACAAAGTCAAAGAATGGAGAGTACATGCCACTGTGACTTACTGAATCTAAAGTGGCAGTATCCTCTTACAGACTTTTAGCCTATCAAATTATCATATGTTAATCCACTGTATTAGAGATACAGTTACCTCTCAATAAGACTATTAGTTGGAGAACAAGACTGATAAATGGGCTTTTAACACTTGAATTTATATATGAATAGTTTCTAAAGGACTTCTGACTTCAAGGAACTTTGAGACCAGTACCATGTACTCAACTAGCATGTTGTGCACTTTGACAGTATCCTCTTACTTTCATAAATACATACATTATCAATATTATTGTCTCCTTTTTATAGGTGAGATATTAACTATTGAAAAAAAAAACTGACAACCAAAAAAGCATAACTCTTATTAAGCAGAGGCACAGTTAAAATTCTCAGTGAACTCTGCAAATCACAAAACTACAACATCACTAAACTGTTCTATTCTCCTCCTAACTTTTCCTAGCTTTCAAACAACACAGTGGCAACAGAACTCAGTTGACCTGTGAATAGGAAAGTTGTCTCAGAATCCACATTCTGAATTTAAGGGACAAATTACAAGCTATTGCAGATGAATAAAAAACAACCACAAAATGAGGCATAGTACTAGTTAGAATTTATCCACAAAGAAAAATTTACATTAAGACTTATGTAAATTCCAAAAAGTTGTGTATTCAACACACATCAGACTTTCTTTTCCATATATTTCCTTGAATATATGCACCATGATTTTGTCGACAATTTGATAGACCTACTTCATAAAATACTCATTTATCATAAATTGAAATTTTTAATCATATTGTTACACAATAGGTTGAGACAGACCAGGAAAAAAAATTGTGTTTTAAATCTAAAAATTTCTTTTAAATTGTCAAAATCTTGTATAAATGATAAAAAACTTAGTTTAAATTTCAAACTTAGATAGAAAATTTCTACTGCTGATAATGAAGAGTAGGAAACATAAGAGTGTGAATCTATTTGTTCCAGAAAATGACAGTCAGCATCTGAATACAGTTTGCACACAGACCAGACTATTATCACTGCTTTGATTTTAGAGATCCCTTTCTCTTCCTCTTTCTTTGTTATTGAATTTGTTTCTTTTCTGTTTGACTCAAGAATCTTTGCTATGATACAAATCTCAAATTTTAGAGTACTTCTCATTCAGGAAATATGTTTACTCCTGAATGCAAAGCAAACTGAATTTCGTTTTCAAAAAGCTAAGTGACATACAGGAAAGAAAGAGATATTTAAAAACATGAAATTGTTACAGAGCTCAGTTAATAAAAAATTATGCATTGTTATGTTTTCAATCTAATGTCTTCTTGTGATATCTTTCAAGAACTTTTTAGTATTACTCAAATATGTATTATTTTTTGTATCAGCTTTGTATTAAGCCATAGGACTATTCTCTTGAAAACATTTAAAAAAAAAAAAAAACACATTCCCAGTTTTATTTCTTTACACAAAACAGATACAATACCTCTTCCTAAGATACTGTCTCTTAGTCCATAAGTGTTCAATCTTCCCAGAAAAGTAGTTAAGAAAGGAATACTTGTAGTTCAGTCTGTTAATGGGACTTCTTGGGAGAAAAGTATGAAAAATCAATGAAATATGCAATTATTTTCTTTGTATTAGTCAAAAGTACTAAAAATAGCAAAATAAAATATAAAATGAGAAGTGTCCTTAGTATTCACAGCAATTAAGAATGTAGCTTGAAGAAAATGGAATGTAAGTAGTCTAAACTTCTGACAGTAGATATGCTTTCTGTGATCTTCTGAAGAGTCCATCACTTTGCCTTAGCAGACTTCTGGTTCAGTTCACAGTTTTATCCACATTGTGGTTGATCCCTATCGGTAATTGAAGATTTATTTAATTTAGATAATACTAAGATCTTCATATTGGAAAAACAAGTTTGATCTAAATTTTGTTTTAAACACATAAAACTACATAATAATGAAAACATAACTATTGAATTAAAAAGAAAATTCCAATTTCTCATCTCAATTTTAATACAGTAAACAATTTGCCTATTTAAAAGGCTCATTCCATCTTTTTCTGTGATACATGCATGCATTTTTATAGACATTTTATTAAATGTAAAAGATTTTAGAATGAAATGGTTCTCTGTGTCTTCATGTAATTTTGTCTTTGATGAATTTTGAGAAACACATCATTAGCATAACTTAATGATCCATTGAAAACATATTACTTCATGGTAAGTAATTCATATGTAAGTGTAACGAAGCATGGCTGATTTAGAAGGTTAAGATATAGCATCAATACTCAGATTCTGTTTATGTCTTAATTAAAATATTCTTGATGTTGGTTGGCTTTAACATTGCAAATAACACCAATGATTCTCACTGTTTTCCCAGCTTCAAAAAGACTTTTCCTCTCATTTTCAGCAGTGTGAAGAAAAGTTCTTATAATTGATTTTGAGGCAACATATTCACTCCAATCCTGTCACATGACTGTTTTAGTTGATGTCCACACTACCTGGCCAAGTTTTAGATTAATTTCTAGAGGCTAGATTTTAAGGCCAAAATAATTTCTTTAAAAATTGAAATAATAAAACAAGAAAGAAAATATGCTGAGTAGCAAAATCTAAGCATTCTGCCACTTAATTCAGTATTCTCATTCTGAGAGCAATAAGTGGTAAACATACTGGATAAATGAGCTTTGAACTTATAGCTGTGTGTGAAATTAGTGATGTTAGTACTTAAATCTTCCAAATTCTGGCCATTTCTCTGTATTTAGGTAAGTCCATATTTTGTTTAACTTTCATTAAAATAGAACCAATATCTGCCTACTTCAGTTAATTTTATTTGAAGAAACTATATTTCAAATATAGCTATGAGACAACTTTGATTGCTCATATGTAGATTTTCATCTTTAATGTTAATTATTAGCAATTAATAAAAATATTGTAAACATTAGGAGTCAACACTCCCCAAAATGGATACTTTAAACTCTATGAGATACAAATAAACTGAATATTAATGTGCCATGTGCAAAATGCTATATTGATAGTAATGGAATTGAGTACATAAACTTTAATTATTGGGTTTATTGATATTAAATTTATTTTAGCAAAATGTGCTATTTTTAGAACATACACAGTGAAATGAACTGTATCCTTAACTATAGTGACATGATAAAGTTGAAAGTTAGAGTAGAGAAATAATTTTGACACAGTGAACTGTGATATATGATGGGTGAAGCAATGAAAGCCCTCTCTGGTCTCTGGGTCTAGCGATCTATGAACTTTGATGTGACAACATTATTCTGAAAGTATTTGTAAACATAATTTTTTATAGTATAAATAATACAAAAAGAATTTTATAAGCATTTATTAGTTTTATTATGTACTCACTTATACTTTTGTACTAGAATCAACATGTAGGAAAGCTTCCACATAAACTACTGTTTTTCTTCAATACCAATATTGGGTACTTTTTGGCAAATAAATCATGTAACTACTAAGACTAGTACAATTAGATTTTTAAGGAAATTATTCTGTATATGTAGGATACTTGTTTTCTAAATTCAATGTGACCTTAAGTATAATAGACATATAAATGGGAGTACAGAAAGATGGATTGAATGATGAGAGATAGATACTACAGTGCATTGAATGAAAATGTACCCACAATCTCATATATTTGAATGCATTTTCCCCAATAAATAGAACTGTAAGAGAAGTATTAGGAAGAAAGAGAAGTATTAGGGTCAGAGATGCCCTGATCCTGGTTGTTTGATTAGGTGTGTCCTTGTTTGGGGAGATGTGTTCCTGGCAGTAGGCTTTAAAGTTTCCAAACTCCTTGGCATTCTGTTTCTCTCTGTTTCTGCTTCTGTTACTCTCTCTTCTCTTTCTCTCCATCTGTCTTCCTTTCTCTGTGTCTCTCTGTCTCTCTCTCTTTACCTGAAGAGCAGGTTGTAAAGACCTCAGCTATTGCTCTTGCACCATGCTTGTCTGCTTCTTGTGATGATGATCAACAGCTAACAATTTAAAACTGTAAGCAAGCCCACAATTAAATGTTTTCTTTACTAAGAGTTGCAATGGTCATGAGATCTCTTTAGAGCAATTGAACTATAATTAAGACAGACACATAAATGGAGAATATTATATCAAGAAAGAGCTAGATCTGTAGTCTTGTAGTAAACATAGGCTTAAACCTTGTAGGGAAAATTTTCTATAAGTTTACAAGGCATGATATTTTCTTAGCAACAGCAATCTAAAAACAATGACAACACTTATTTCCCTAATTACATATCTACCTACTGAGTAATTCACCCAATGTGCTTCAAAAAAAATAGTGACTGTTCAAAACTTCTCTACTCATTTATCTCTTCTTCTGATGCTTTCAGCTTCTTCCCAAAATACACAGAATAAAAGCCAAACTAGTTTTGCTCAACCTCAGCAACTCATCTCTTACCTACATTTAAAGACAGAATATATAGAATGATACTATATAAAGTAAAATATGCTTTTTATATTATATTTTTGACAGGTGTGTATCTTTATACAACAATCATTGTGAAAAGTTTATCAAAAACCTTGTGTCTAACTTATGAACTGATTGTATCACATGAAAATATCCATCTGCCTCTTTGATGTCAAAAGAGTCTTCTGCGTCTTGTCCCTGGAAACCACTGACTACATTTTTTTAAATAATTATTTGGACTTCCTAAATAATACATAACAATTATCATAATTGACAATTTTTCTGCTAAGATTATAATTTTGGTATATTCTGTTTGACAAAGACTTGGATTCATCCATAAATAAGTACAAAGACACTAAATTGATGTTACTCCAAATAGTGAGTTAATACATCACATTGTCCCCTAGATAGAGCCTTTAATGAGAGTTAATGGTTCAGTGGTTAGATAGAATATTTTTGAATTTATTTTATCTTTTTAAAATATGACAAAAGGCATTATAAAGGGCAAAACTACTAGTACCAGAGAACTGATTGACTTGTAGAGGTAGTGAAGCATGCAGGACACCATTTGCTTGGCAATGAGAGCAGCCAAGACCTGCCCTGGGATGCTGATATTATTCTCTTTTCAATCACTTTTGGTAGTGAAAATGCATCCATGCATGAACTCAAACTCAGAATTTAAAAAAATTAAAATTAAAATTAAAATTTTTACTTTCAGGAGTTAATGAAATTTAATGATAATATTCAAAAAGCAAATTAACATTAGGGTTTAAGGTTGTGAACCACTGAAGCCATGAGCAGATGCTAGTGTAAAAATACATATAATGATATAAAGAACAATAAGGTAACTCCAGAAGAAAGTGGTGGTTCTACAACTTCAAGACCTGAAGAGAGCAATGAAGAGGAAGCAAAAGAAAGCAACACCAAAAATACCTTTATGAAGGTCAGTGAAGTCCTCAAAGAAGATGTGAAAAATTTCCTTAAAGAAATAGAAGAAAATACAAACAAATATTGGAAGAGATGAATAAATCTTTGAAAGAAAAACAAGAAAAAGTGAACCAAAAAATGAAAGAAACATGCCAGAAAATAAAAACTAAAATAGAAGCAATAAAAAGGCACAAAAAAGGCAAAGATGGAAATAGAAAACCTGAAGAAAAAAGCTAGAACTTCAGATACAAGCATAACCAACAGAATCCAAGAGATGGAAGAGAGAATTTCTGAAGTAGAAGACTCAGTAGCTGAAATAGATGTATCAGTCAAAAAAATACTAAAACTAAAAATGCCATAACACAAAATGTTCAGGAAATCAGGAACACCATGAAAAGACCTAACTTGAGAATAATAGGAATAAAAGAAGGAGAATACCAGCTAAAAGACAGATAATGTATTATGAAATCATAAACGAATACTTTCCTAACTTAAGGAAGGAAATGCCTATAAAAATACAAGAAGCTTACAGAACACCAAATAGATATATCCCCCCCCAAAAAAGTCAGTGCACCACAAAATAATCAAGACACAAAACATACAGAACAAAGAAAAAAATTTAAGCGCTGCAAAAGAAAATATCCAACTTACCTATAAAGGCAGACCTATCAGAATAACACGTGACTATTCAATGGAAACAATGAAAGCTAGAAGGGCTTGGTCAGAAGTTACACAGATGCTAAAAGAGTGTGACTACTAGAGTAGAATACTATAACCTAAAACTTATCAGTCACCATAGATGGAGTAAATAAGATGTCCTATGACAAAGTCAGACTGAAACAATACCTATCTACCAATCCAGCACTATAGAATGCATTAGAGGGAAACTCCAAACTAATGATCCCATATACACCCATGAAGCCACAAGTATTCAATAATCCCACAGAAGTATACCCCAGCGAAAGGAAATACAAACAAGTTACCACCAAAAATAGCAGGAAATATCAATCAGTGGTCACTAATATTTGTTATTATCAATGGACTCAACTCACCTATAAAAAAGACACACAGTAACAAGGTGGATACAACAACAGAAACCATCCTTCTGTTGCCTTCTGATACCTCAACCACAAAGACAGACAGAGGCTCAGAGTAAAGGGTTGGGAAAAGATTTTCCAGCCAAATGGTCCTAAGAAACAAGCTTGGGTTGCCATCCTAATACCTAACAAAATATACTTTAAGCTAAAAGCAATTAAAATGGACCAAGTTGGTCATTACTTAATCATCACAGGAAAAATTGGTAAAGAGGAGGTTTCAATCCTGAATATTTACGCCCATATCATAAGGGCACCTACCTATGTCAAAGAAACACTGCTAAAGCTCAAATTCTACATTAATTCTCACACCCAAATAGTGGGAGACTTCAACACTCCACTTTCACCCCTGGAAAAGTCAACCAGAAGAGACTCAGCAGAGAAATATGGAGTCTAAGAGTAATGCAAAAGGATGTAATAGATATCTACAGAAGCTTCCACCCAAATGCAAAGAAATACACAGATTACTCAGCTCCCCATAGAGCTTAATCAAAGATTAACCACATAATTATTCATAAAGCAAATATCAACAAATACAAAAAAATGAAAATAATCCCTTATATTATATCAGACCACCAGGTCTTAAATTTAGAGTTCAACAACATCAAAAATCACAGAAAGCCTACCAACTCATGGAAACGTAATATCACTCAGCTGAACCAGTTCTGAGTCAAGGAAGAAATTAAGAAAGAAATCAAAGTCTTCCTAGAATTTAATGAAAATGAATCCACAACACATCAAACTTGTGGGACACAATGAAAGCAGTCCTAAGAGGAAAATTCATAGCCCTAGATGCCTATATGAAAAACCTAGAGAAATCCCACACTAGAGACCTAAGAGCTCAGCTGAAAGCCTTAGAACAATTAGAAGCAAACTCACCTAGAAGGAGTAGACAGCAGGAAATAATCAAATTTAGAGCTGAAATCAATACAATTGAAACAAAAAGAACAATACAAAGAATCAGTGAGTCAAGGGGTTGGTTCTTTGAGAAAGTCAACAAGTTAGATAAGCTCTTATCCAAGCTAATCAAAAAGAAGAGAGTGTCCAAATAACAAAATCAGAAATGAAAAGGGGTACAAAAAAACAGACTCCCAGAAAATCCAGAGAATTATCAGATCATACTTCAAAAATTTATATTCCACAAAAATGGAAAATCTAGAAGAAATGGATAGATTTCTGGACAGCTACAATTTATAAAATTAAATGAAGAGCATATTAATTACCTAAACAGGCCTATAAACCTTAAGGAAATTGAAGCTGTCGCTAAAAGCATCCCCCAGAATAAAAACCCAGGTGCAAATAGTTTTAGTGCCGAATTCTACCAGACATTCAAAGAAGAATTACTACCATTACTCTTCAAACTATTTCACACAGTAGAAACTGAAGGAATATTGCCAAATTCCTTTTATGAGGCTAAAATTTCTCTAATAAGCAAGCCACTCAAATGCACAACAAAGAAGGAGAACTACAGACCAATTTTGCTCATGAATATTCATGCTAAAATTCTCAACAAAATTTTGGCAAATCGTATACAACAATATATATAAAATATTATCCACCACGACCATGTAGGCTTAATCCCAGAAATGCACAGTTGGTTTAACATACAAAAAACCTTATACGTTATCCACCGTTTCAACAAACTAAAGGAACAAAACCACATGATCATATCCTTAGATGCTGAAAAAGCCTTTGACAAAATCCAAAATTACTTTATGATAAAAGCTCTGGTTGGATCAGAAAGACAAGGGGGAATATCTAAATATAATAAATGCGAACTACAAGAAGCCGACAGCCAGCATCAAACTTAATGGAGAAAAACTCAATGCAATCCCAATAAAATCAGGAACTAGACAAGGATGTCATCTCTCCCCTTAAATGTTCAAGATAGTTCTGAAAGTTTTAGCTAAGGAAAAAAGAGAACAAAAGGAGATTAAGAGGATGCAAATTAGAAAAGAAGTAAAACTATCTCTATTTGCAGATGATATGATTATATACATAAGTGACCCACAAAATTCTTCCAAGGAACTTATATGGCTGACAAACACCTTCAACAATATAGTAGGATACTAGATTAACTCAAAGAAATCAGTTGCTCTCTTATACACTGAAGATAAAAGGGCTGAAAAAGAAGTAAGCGAAGCATCACCCTTTATAATAGCTGCAAATAGTATTAGAAACCTTGGAGTAACTATAACCAAAGAAGTAACAGATCTATTTGACAAAAATTTTAAATCACTGATGAAAGAAATTGAAGAGGATATCAGAAAATGGAAAGCTCTCCCATATACCTGGATAGGTAGGGTTAACATAGTAAAAATGGCAATTCTGCTAAAGGCGATCTACAGATTCAATGCACTACCAATCAAAATCTTAACACAATAATTTTTGGACCTTGAAAGAATAATACTCAATTTCATTTGGAATAACAGGAAAGCCAGGATTGCCAAAACAATTTTGCTCAACAAAAGAACCTCAGAAGGCATCACCATCCCTGACTTCAAGTTATAATATAGAGCTACAATAATAAAAACAGCCTGATACTGGCATAAGAGCAGACTTGTGGATCAATGGAACAGAATTGAGGATCCAGTCATTAATCCAAAAACCTTTGAACACCTGATCTTCGAAAAAGAGGCCCAAAATATTCAATGGAAAAAAGATAGTATATTTAACAAATTGTGTTGGCCTAGCTGTATGGTAGTGTGTAGAAAAAAGCAAATTGTTCCAAATCTGTCACCCTAAACAAAACTCAAATCCAAGTGGATCAAAGACCTCAATATAAAGTCAGCCACTTCAACCTTCATAGAAAAGAAAGTAGGAAATACACTTCTATGAATTGGCACAGGCGACCACTTCCTAAATATAACACCGGTGGAACAGACACTAAGATCACAATCAATAATTGAGATCTCCTGAAGTTGAGAAGCTTCTGTATAACCAAGTCAATAGGACAAAACAACAGCCTACAGAATGGAAAAAGATTTTCACCAACCCTACAAGTGATTGAGGACTGATCTCTAAGATATATAAAGAACTCAAGAATCTAGAGCCCAAAACCTTGAATAATCCAATCAAAAAATGGTGTTCAGAACTAAAAAGGGAATTCTCAGCAGATTAAGTACGAATGGCTGAAAGGCACTTGAAAAGTGCTCATCATCTTTAGCCATCAGAGAAATGCAAATCAAAACAACTTTGAGATACCACCTGACATCTGTCAGATTGGCTAAGATAAAATACACAAATGGCAGCCTATGCTGGAGAGGGTGGGGAGCAAGGGGAACCCTCCACCATTGTTGTTTGGAATGCAAGCTTGTTCAGCCCCTCTGTAATGCAATGTGGCATTTTCTCAGAAAACTGAGAATCAATTTTCTCATGGAGCCAGCAATATCACTTCTGGGTGTATACCCAAAATATGCATAGTCGCACTCCAATGGCATTAGCTCAACTATGTTCATAGCAGCATTATTCGTAATAGCAAGAACCTGGATCTGCCAGCAGTGGTGACTGAAATGAGCAATACTGGGACCTTGGGAACTCCTGCCTATGCTGGGGACCTCCTGCCTATGCTGGGGAATGTGGAGAATAGAGAGTGACTGGAGGGGGTTGGAGAGAAAAGGGACCTTAAATGAGAATATACATGGATAGAAAATGTGACTTTATTTATAATAAAAAAAATAAAAGAAAATCTCTAACTTTATGCATCAGAAACTTGAATATATTTTAAAAAATATATGCTCACATAAACACACAAATGTATGCAGATGCACATTCCAGTTAAATTACATATTTATATAGTTATTAGTTTAAATAAGAGAAAGCTACTTGGACTACAGGAGCTGTATTAGAGAAAACTCTTTGAATTACCAATTATAAGAATTAAACTATGTATGTAAATAATAGTCAACAATGTAGAGTTTGCAGAGAATTGAGTGTGAAGAAACACCAGCTATATACTATTAAAGTGAATAGTAATTCAAATAATTACTAATATTCCAGAGTCATGCTAAGATATTTTAAATATATGTTTTATACAAACTATAATATGTGAATCACAATGTTACTTTTTACTTTATATAAATTGTTAAAGTAAATTAGAAAAAGTAACACACTTCATTGTGACTTTTTATTTTTTTTATTTGCAGAGACAGCATCTCATCTATTGCTAAAAACAATCAGTGACACTACGTAATCCAGAATGGTTTGAACTCTTCACTTTTTTTGCCTCTGTTTCCTGAGGGGTTGGAATTATAGCAGAGTCTTACTATCAATTATTTCATTGTAGTGTTTTTTTCATATGCATGAAGCTTGCAATTATCCATTGTCATAACCTGAAAGATAACATTTTAGTTACAACCAGTGAATTTTCCAGTAACCAATAAAGTTTCCTTAATTAGCTGAATTAAGAAAGATATTTCTGTAAACTTCAGTTTAATACACCTTAAGTTTTACACAGCAATGTGATTTGTCAACATGACATAGATGTTATTCCATGCTGTTGTCAGGGAGCTTTCTCCTTACAAATAGAGAGCATGGAATGTAGAGATGCATGGTTACTGGCACGCAAAGGATGAATGACTAACCAAACTGAAACATCATAATGGAAGCAGGCATATACCGAATGTAAGAACCAGAGTTAGGAAGAAGAGTTATGAAATGCTCCTTTGTGGGCATAGCACAACCAGTGGAATTACAACTCACAATATTGGCTGCCTGCCCTAGGACTGCTTAAGACTTGTCCTGTCGACAGTCAGTCCTGGATGTGGAAGAGTTTCATGGAGTAGTGTCCATCCTTCTGTAGCATTGGCTACTGATGGATTCTGAGGAAAAGACAGATATTGTCTTTAGTTGTATGTCTGATGATGAATACATCAGGCTCCAGTGAAGAGTTTCAAACTCATGGTCAAACAGAGGACTCTGATTTAACCCATCAGGTCTCAAAATCAAGCAAATGTAAAACTAAAAGGAAGGTGGAAAAGGTACTTGTAGAGTGAGTGGGTTGTAGTTACGCTAGGGAGACTAGAACAATCTGGGTTTACAATGATCAGAATGCAATTTATACGTGTATAAAATTGTCAAAAAACAAATTTAATAAAACTTTTTAAAAATAAAAGTATGGGCAAAAAATGTTGGAGAGATTTTCTCATACATAACAGTTACTAAGTGTCTGCTGTATCTAATGATTCATTCACAGTTCATTTTGTTTGGTACTTCATAGTCAGAAAATAACAACAAGCTTCATAATAATATTTTGTGGTTTATGAGCTTTTAAAAATTATGTATTTTAAGAATGACCATGATTGTTACTTTTTATTAAAATTTAAATTTAAAAGGGTATGTCATCTCCATGTATGTCTATGTGCCACATGTGTGCTTGCATCTCAGGAAGGCTAAAGAGATTACAGGATCCCCAAAAACATATGTTACAGAGGACCATGAACTTTCATGTAGAAGCTATGAATAGAATATAGGTCCTCTGGAAGAGCAGCCAGTGGTCTTAACTGCTCGGCCATTACTTTAGAGCCATAATAATCTTCTATACCTCAGATACTTAGAAAATATTCTCAGATATGCCAGATTATATTCTATAATTAATTATACATTATTTTATATTCTATCTTCAGTTAAAATAATGGGAAAATCCAATGAAATGAAATGGATGACAAGAAATATATTCTTTAAAAATTACCATTTTCATCTGAACAATGTTGTGCTTTTTGTCTAGAAATATCATATGAATAGACTAAAGGATTATAAAGTATTTTGGTGTTCAGATAAATGGCTGACTTAAAATTTCTGTTTAATTTACATAGACTTTGTTATGAATTATGGTAAATCATTACAACAGTTGGAAGTCTGATACAGGAAGATTGCTGAGTATAGGATAGATTAGCTAAAGTGATCTTTTGTCTTATAAAAATAGAAAAATGTAGATTTAGTATGAGACAGAGTTTCACATAGTTATAATTTCCCATTAAATTATTATAACTTAAAATAGGTAAATACATATGTAAGACAATTTTTGATGCATTCTACTGTATATGACACTTACCATTAGTGTGATAATTATGTGAAAATTGGCATCAATGAAAAATGAATGTATCTCACTCAACATTGAGAAGTCTATAAATGTTGGTGTGGGATGCTCCATATGGTTTTAAGATGACATAAACATTTTTTATAGGGAGAAAATAGTTAAGATCTGATAGCATCAGATGGAAAATGAGGTGAAACTCTCTGGGAACACAATCATATATTCTGAACAGTTTGACGAACCATGTCCCTGTTCTTCACACATGTGCCAATGACCTAGCTTTGGCACCTAAGAATGTGACCTTATTTTACTAAAAGCAGGTGATTTTCAGAGGAAATTCAAATGCAAAATGAGATAACATCATGCTGAAGTAGGAACTTGCTTGGGTGTTACTAAGGTCCTTCCAAGATAAACAAAAGAACATACAAAGAAGTCATGCTTAGAATAGCATGTGAGACAAAGGGAAAATGAGCATGTAATGATGCAGATAAATACTGTAGAGATGCTCCTGCAAGAGGACAGACTAGATGTCTTAAAACTCACAATAACTATAAATTAGGTGACAAATAGCTTCTCTAAGAATCTTTAAGGAAACATTAATTCTATATTTCAATCATATAGTCTCAAAATTGTGAGAGAAAAAATATCTCTCATTTAAGGTGAACTTGTTTGTTTGCTATCACGGGAAACTAACATACTATGCTTAAAGCATAGTGTTTTAGAGTGCTAAAATATAAAATGAAGAAAACAGCAGAAGATACAATAAAGTTAGATAAAAATTGGTTGCTACATGTGTAAGTTACAGGGGATAGCTCTTTTTTTATGTTGAGATAACATTCCTCAGTTTGCTCATTTAAGGAAATACTGTTTATAGAGACACAATTCTGGGAGGTGGGAAGCTATTGCTGCTTCTGGCAGAAAGGGTTTTTTCCACTTTCTGATTAAAGATTAATGGGAGTTTATATTCCTCTTATTGTTAAATATGTAGTATCTGCTATAGATGAGAGAGCAGTATCAGAGCCAGCTTAGAGAACAATCCTTTATGCCATTATCCATTGATGCAAATGGCTTCATTGCTCTATCCAGAATCTCCTTTCCTTTGTATGTGGCATCTAAGACCCTCATTAAAAGATGACCAGGGTGACAAATATCTTTGTAAAACATAGAAAATATTTTTGATGGATGGGTCTTTACGGCTAAGAAAATTTAAATATACTTCAAGAATTTCTGTAGGAAACAGTAAAGCTTACATTTAAAAAATAACTAAGATTTGAGCCTCATTATTGCTAGGTAAAAACTAGCACCAATGCTTTGAAGTATAATATCTGAGAAATATCAATTAATAAACATTTCATAATACATAGTTTTGGCTTTTGGATAAAGACCTAGTTTACATAACATTCAAACTTGATAATTGTAAGAGGTTTGACAAGGTAATATTAGCATGTTAGAGGAAATGGGGGTAGGGAGCATGAGTGATAAATATAGAGTTTGCATTTCTGTGCAGTCTATACACAAATATTTTTCAATGTCATATAATAGTTTTATAAAAACTTCCTTCCTGGAATGCTTGATTTGGTTGTAAGTTAGTATTCTTAATTGAGCTATTTGCTGTGATAATTTATGATCTAGTAATTTTATAACTTTATGAACCTGAGTAAGTACAAAAGTGTTTAATACCTGAGAATTATTCTTAATTTTTCTGATATTTTAGTTTATAAGTCTGTCTCCATCAACAGTAGACATTGTTTTAATGAATAAGTTTATTTAGAATTTCAGTATGATTTTTTGATCAGAGTGGCTTGATTCATTTCAGAGATACCCAAAGTCCAACAGACAAAATTGAACTACATTTCTACATTTTCTTATCCATTTTTCTAATCTATTCTTTTTAATATATGATATTGGCATTAGTTTTATTATCAGTGAAGTCTTTCTTCTTCACATAGTCTGAGCAGTTGCATTAAACAAAAGTTTCTGTCAATAAGAACTTCTCAAGTATCAAAGGTTATTTTTATCCCTTTCTAATTATATATTCATACTTAAATCACCTTGAATAAATAAATATAATTGAGAATAATTTAGCTATGTGGACTCATATAAAGATACATCTGAAATATCTTTGATGTAGAATTTCATGAACAATGAAGGACTTGTTAACTTGGAAAACATCAGTGTATGGCCCTGTTCTTTTGATGGTATTTGAGTTACAGTTACAAAATTGGCACAGTTATATTATCATTATCAGTAAATATTAAGTCAGTTTGGGAAGCTACATTTTTTTTTAAAATTTGGCTAAAATGTTTAACACAAGCACATCAGCTTCCTGAGTCATTGAACAAAACAATGTAGCCTCTTGAGCAAGAAATTCACACAGGTTAAAGGAAAAATAAATATGTTTTGTATACTAAGTGTTTTCAACAAGGGTCTAGAAGAATGGTTACTATTGTTCTTCTAATACAATTGTTTTTGTTAGGAAGAATCAATAATTTGCATAAATATGCAATGTATAAAGAACAGCAGTCTAGGAAAAACTAGCAAAAATATTAGTGAAAGGCTAAATGTGAGCATGTGACAATACATGGGTCCCATGTAGATAAATAATTAACTAGACAGATACACAGCAATAAAGATGAATGTATTCCATGTCTGCAGCAGGCCTTCATTTAAGTGTAACACAAAACCATCCATCAAAGATGCAAGAAATTTTATTTCAGAATTCAAATGCTGTTAGAATTGACTGAAGTAAAAATACTTTGCCATAGGGTTTTTGTGGTACATTGAAATGAAGAGAAATAATGTCTTGATCACTAACTCAAGTTGCTTTTTTAATCAGGATAATCAATTATCTAGGATGACAGAGAGATAAGTAAAGAGAAGGGAAAATGGAACTACATATGAAGGTGGGCCCACTTGGAAATATATTGTTGTGGTTATTTTTATTTACACAGGTCCAGTAGAATGTCTTTTGTTTAAGCTTTAGGCAGAATTGAGACAAGAGAATAATTTAATATAAAATTCTGAAGATTTATTAAAATAAGATAATTAAATAATTAACAAATGTTTGTCATTGAAAATATTAAGACTTCATAATTCATGTTTAAATTAAGCAAACCTATTTGTTTACTTTGATAAGATACTTCAGTTCTATATGCTCATATTGTCAACATCATCAACATAATAAAATATAATGTCATTGCATTACAGCATTCCCTCAAATGCAATTCCACTAACTTTTCCTGTAATAGTGAAAATTTATTAAAAAAAATTAGTTTTGCATGTTTATGAAACCCTCTAAACTTAGAAGTATTTTTAGGTTTGAATTCTTTTATTGGATAAACACTTAGAACTTATTAATTTTAGTACATATATATCATTAATTTTTTCCTTTTTATTTTCAAAAGTACAACACTATAGAAATACGCCACATTCTCTTTTTTTTGTTCTTTTTTTTGTATTATAAATAAAGTCTCATTTTTTATCCATGTATCCCCTTGTTCAAACTCCCTTCTTCCTCCTGCCCCTCCGAGTCAGTCTTTCTTTTTCCCATCACCTTATCTACTCCCCAGCAAGTGTAGGGAGTCCCAAAGTCCCAAGGTAGCTTAGTTCAGCATACAATCCAGGCAAATCTGCTTTCCGAACCCCAACATCAAGACTGAGTCAGGTATTCCTCTGGAGGAAATGGGCCCCAAGGTGCCAGTCCAAGGTATTCTAGATACCAATCTGTTCAGTTGTTGTGGTTTGCAGCTTGGCAATGCTTTGCTTTTTGTTTAAAGTCCACTAATGAGTTAGTACACCCCTGCTTATTTTCTGGGTTTATGATACCTTGCTCAGGAGGATATGCTTCAAATGCATCCATTTGCCTGCAAATTTTAGAATATAATTTTTTCCTTACTGCTGAGTAAAACACCATTGTGTAGATGTACCACAGTTTGCTAATCCATTCTTCAGTTGAGCAGGATCTAGGTTTTTTCTAGGTTCTTGTTATTATGAATAATGCTGCTCTGAACATAGTTGAGCTAATGCCTTTGGAGTATGAATGTCCATCTTTAGGGTATATGCCCAGTAGTGGTATTGCAGGATTCTTGGGGAGATTTGATTCCCAGTTTCCTGAGAAAGTGGCATACTGCATTCCAGAGTAGCTGAACAAGTTTACACTCCCACCAACAATGGAAGAGTGTTCCCTTTGCTCCACAACCTCTCCAGCATAGGCTATTATCTGTGTCTTTTATCTTAGCCAATGTGACAGGTATAAGGTCATATTTCAATGTTGTTTTTATTTGCATTTCTCTGATAGCTAAAGATGTTGAACACTTTTTAAAGTACCTTTTAGCCATTTGTAATTCTGCTGAGAATTCCCTTTTTAGTTCTGAACCTTATTTTTGATTGGGTTATTTAGAGTTTTTGTCTCTAGCTTCTTGAGTTCTCTATACATTTTAGAGATCAGTCCTCTGTCACTTGTAGGGTTTGTAAAACTCTTTTCCCATTCTGTAGGCTGTCCTTTTTGTCTTATTGACTGTGTCCTTGGCTTTACAGAAGCTTTTCAGTTTCAGGAGTTTCCACTTATTGATTGTTGTTCTTAGTGTCTCTGTTACTGATGTTATATGCCACAAACTCAATTGTAGTTTAATCAATAAAATTTGTACAAACTAGATTTGTATATTTCATTAAGAATATTATGAATGAAGACTCTGGGGACTTGCTCTCCGGGTCCAGTTTCAATCACTAGACTCTGATGTCAGCTCTCCCTAGCAGACAGGAGCTAGGGTTTGGCTATGAGGGGCTCATCAAGCTGCACTTAAAATAGGGGACCTTGCATACTCGGACCCACCTCCAGGGCAAAATGCATCATTAGAGGAATGAGGATTTGAAAATCAGATAGCTGTCCAGAGCAGAGTCAAAGAACGAGCAGACCACTGGCTCAGAAGAGACAGGAGACACACAAGCCCTCTTGCCACAACTGACTAGGAGCTGCCAAATCGTGAACCACTGAAGCCATGGGCAGATGCCAGTGCAAAAATGCATATAACAATATAAAGTACAACAAGGCAACACCAAAAGAAACTGGTGGTTCTACAACTACAAGACCTGCACTGAGCAATGAAGAGAAAATAGAAGGAAACAACACCAAAACATTTTTATGAAGATTATTGAGGCCTTCAAAGAGGATGGAAAAATTCCCTTAAAGAAATAGAAGAAAATACACACAAAAATTGGAAGAGATGAACAAATCCAGGAAAGAAAACCAAAAAAAGGTAAAAGAAAAAATGAAAGAAACATTCCAGAAACTAAACACTGAAAAAGAAGCAATTAAAAAGGCACAAAATGAGGCAAAGGAGGAAACAAAAAATTTGAAGAAAAGAGCTGGAACTACAGATACAAACATAACCAACAGAATGTAAGAGATGGAAAATCTAAAGTGGAAGACTCAGTAGCAAAAATAGATATATCAGTCAAAAAAATACTAAAACCAAAAAAACCATAACACAAAAAGTTCAGGAAATCTGGGACACCATGAAAAAACATAACCTGAGCATAATAGGAATAGAAGAATGAGAAGAATACCAGCTCAATGGCACAGATATTGTATTCAATAAAATCATAGAAGAAAACTTTCCTAACTTGAAGAAGGAAATGCCTATAAGATGCAAGAAGTTTACAGAATACCAATTAGATATGAACCCACCCTGCAAAAAAAAAGTCTGCTTGTCACATAAAAATCAAGTCACACAACATAAAGGACAAAGAAAAAATTTTAAGAGCTACAAAAGGAAAGGTCCAACTTACTGATAGAGGTAGATCCATCAGAATAACAACAGACTATTCAATAGAAATGGTGAAAGCAAGAAGGGCTTGTTTAGAAGTTACAGACACTAAAAGAGTGTGGCTGCCAACCTAGACTACTATATCCAGCAAAATTATCAGTGACCATAGATGGAATAAAAAAGATATTTCATGACAAAGTCAGACTGAAACAATACCTATCAACCAATTCAGCCTTCCAGAAAGCATTAGAGGGAAAACTCAAACCTAATGATGCCAGACACACGCATGAAAACACAAACAATCAATAATTCCAGAGATGAAAAGCCCAGAGAAAGGAAATACATAGAAGCTGCTACCAAAATAAGCAGGAAACATCAATCATTGTCACTAATATCCCTTAATATCAATGGACTCAACTCAGCTATAAAAAGACACACACTAACAAGATGGATACAACAACAGAAGCTATCCTTCTTTTGCCTACAAGAAACACAACTCAACCACAAAGACAGACACAGGCTCAGAGTAAATGGTTGGAAAAAGATTTTCCAGTCAAATGGCTCTAAAAAACAATCTGGAGTTAAAATCCTAATGTCTAACAAAGTAAACTTTAAGCTAAAAGCGATTAAAAGGTACCAAGATGGACATTACTTATTCATCACAGCAAAAATTGGTCAAGAGGAGATTTCAATCCTGAATATTTATGCCCCTAATATAAAGGTACTTACCTATGTAAAACAAACACTGCTAAAGTTCGAATCCCACATCAATTCTCACACCTTAATAGTGGGAGACTTCAACACTCTACTTTCACCCCTGGATAAGTCAACCAGACAGAGACTCAACAGAGAAATAAGGAGTCTAACAGTTACGATGCAAATGGATGTAGTAGATATCTACAGGAGTTTCCATCCAAATGCAAAGAAATATACAGATTTCTCAGTTCCTCATGGAGCTTAATCAAAAATTAACTGCATAATTATTTTTAAAGAAAATATCAACAAATACAAAAAAAATGAAAATAATCGCTTATAACATATCAGACCACCAGATCCTAAAGTTAGAGTTCAACAACATCAAAAATCACAGAAAGCCTACCAACGAATGGAAACTAAACATCACTCAGCTGAACCACCTCTGGGACAAGGAAGAAATTAAGAAAGAAATCAAAGTCTTCCTAGAATTTAATGAAAATGAATCCACAAAGTACCCAAACCTGTGTGACACAATGAAAGCCATCATAAGAGGAAAATTCATAGCACTAGATGCCTATATGAAAAACCTAGAGAAATCCCACACTAGAGAACTAACTGCTCAGTTGAAAGCCTTAGAACATTTAGAAGCAAACTCACCTAGAAGGAGTAGACAGCAGGAAATAATCAAATTTAGAGCTGAAATCAATACAATTGAAACAAAAAGAACAATACAAAGAATCAATGAATCAAAGAGTTGGTTCTTTGAAAAAGTCAACAAGTTAGATAATACTTTATCCAAACTAATTGGAAAGCAGAGAGAGGGAGTCTCCAAATCTACAAAATCAGAAATGAAAAGGGGACATAACAACAGACCCCCAGAAAATCCAGAGAATTATCGGGTCATATTTTCAAAATATAAATTAAACAAAAATAGAAAAAACCTAGAGGAAATGGACAGCTTTTTGAACAATTACCATGTACCAAAATTAAATGAAGATCAGATTAATTACCTAAACAGACCTATAATCATAAAGGAAATTGAATCTATTATTAAAGGCCTCCAAAGTAAAAAATGCCCAGGTCTAGATGGTTTCAGTGAAAATCTTTACTAGACATTCAAAGAAGAACTACTACCATTACTCCTCAAACTATTTCATTCAGTAGAATCTGAAGGAATATTACAAATTCCTTTTATGAGGCCACGATAACCCTAATAACCAAGCCACTCAAAGACACAACAAAGAAGGAGAAATACAGAACAATTATCCTGATGAATATTGCTGCCAAAACTCTCAACAAAATTTTGGCAAACCATTTACAACAATGTATAAAAAATATCATCCACAGTGACCAAGTATGCTTCTTCTCTGAAATGCAGGGTTGGTTCAACATATGAAAAACAATAAATGTCATCCTTCATATAAACAAGTTGAAGGAAAAAAACCACATGATCATATACTTAGATGCTGAAATAGCCTTTGACAAAATCCAATACTCTCTTATGATAAAAGCCCTGGACAGATCAGGAATACAGGGAAAATACCTAAATATAATAAAGGTGATTTACAAGAAGCCAACAGCCAACATCAAACTTAATGGAGAAAAACTCACAGCAATCCCACTAAAATCAGGAACTAGACAAGGATATCCTCTCTCCAATTATCTATTCAAAATAGTTCTCAAAATTTTAGCTAAAGAAATAAGAGAACAAATGGAGATTAAGGGGATACAAATTGGAAAAGAAGAAGTGAAACTATCTCTATTTGCAGATGATATGATTGTATACATAAGTGACCTGCAGAATTCTACCAGGGAAGTCCTACAGCTGATTAACAACTTCAGCAATGTGGCAGGATACAAGATTAAATCAAAGAAATCAGTAGCCCTTCTATACACTAAAGATAAAAGGAATGAAAAAGAAGTAAAGGAAACATCACCCTTTGTAATAGCTGCAAATAGCATTAAATACCTTGGAGTAACTATAACCAAATAGTAACAGATTTATTTGATAAAAATTATAAGTCACTGAAGAAAGAAATTGAAGAGGATATCAGAAAATGAAAAGATCTCCCATGTTCCTGGATAGGTAGGATCAACATATTAAAAATGGCAATTCTTCCGAAAGCAAAGTATAGATTCAATGCACTGCCCATCAATATACCAACACAATATTTTACGGACCTTGAAAGAACAATACTCAACTTCATTTGGAATAACAGGAAAGCCAGGACTGCCAAAACAATTTTGCTTTAAAAAACCTCAGGAGGCATCACCATCCCTGACTTCAAGTTATACTATAGAGCTACAGTAATTAAAAAAAAAAAAAAAGCCCGATACTGGCATAAGAACAGACCTGTGGATCAATGGAATTGAATTGAGGATCTGGGCATTAACCCCAAAACCTATGAACACCTGATCTTTGACAAAGAAGCTCAAAATGGAAAAAAGATAGTATCTTTAACAAATGGTGTTGGCACAGCTAGTTTGTAGTGTGCAGAAAAATGAAAAAAAGATCCAAATCTGTCTCCCTGCCCAAACCTTAAATTCAAGAGGATCAAAGACCTTAACATAAATCCAGGCTCTCTGAACTTGTTAGAAAAGAAAGTGCGAAATACCCTCCATCCAATTTGCACAGTCAACCACTTCCTAAATATAACACCAGTGGAACAGACACTAAGAACAAAAATGAACACATGGGACCTCATGAAACTGAGAAGCTTATGTAAAGCCAAGGACACTGTCAATAGGAGAAAATGACAGCCTACAGAATGGGAAAATATTTTCACCAACCCTACAAGTGATAGAGGACTGATGTCTAAAATATATAAAGAACTCAAGAAGCTAGAGCCCAAAACTTTGAATAACCCAATCAGAAAATGAGGTTCAGAAATAAAAACGGAATTCTCAGCAGAAGAATTATGAATGAATGAAAGGCACTAGGAAAAGTGCTCAACTTCTTTAACCATCAGAGAAATGCAAATCAAAACAACTTTGAGATACCACTTGACACCTGTCAGATTGGCTAATTAAATGTCACAGATGACACCCTATGCTGGAGAGGTTGTGGAGCAAGGGAATCACTCCTTCATTGTTGAGGGGAGTGTAAGCTTTTTCAGCTACTCTTGAATGCAGAATGGTGGTTTCCCAGAAAACTGGTCCAAGCATTGTTGGGCCAGTGTGACCAAAGGACTGTTGGCTCCCTGCCAAGGGAGGGGATGGGGAGTTGTAGAGAAGAAAAATGATCAGATGTGGTGGGAGGGGGAAGAGACCTTCAATAAGGATATACAGGGATGGAAAAAAAATTCAGAGGGAAAGCTGAACACAAAGAAAATATATGTGTAGTAATCTTATTTGCATTTCCACCCTTGATAAGCCATGCTTATGATTATTATCCTATGTATAGTTATTGTTAACTCTTCGGCATTTTTTTTTAATTCTTTTTACTGTTTTTTTGATAAATACAAAATAAAGAAGAAAAAAAAATTCATAGACTGACAAAAAAAAAAAAAGAAAACTGGGAATCAATCTCCCCAAGGATCCAGCAATATCACTTCTTGGTGTCTACCCTAAAGATGCACATTTGCTCCCCAAAGGCATTAGCTCAGCTATGTGCATAGCAGCTTTATTTGTAATAGCAAGAACCTGGAAACAACCTAGATGCCCCTCAACTGAAGAATGGATTATCAAACTGTGGTACATCTACACAATGGAGTACTACTCAGCAGTAACAAAAAATGATATTCTACAATTTGCAGGCAAATGGATGGATATGGAAGATATCCTCATATGCGAGGTTTCACAATCCCAGAAAGATAAGCAGGGGATGTATTCACTCATTTGTGGACTTTAAACAAAAAGCAATGCATATCCAAAATGTAAACCACAAACACTGAACAGCTTGGGATCTGAAGCACCTTGAACTGGCTGTTTGGAGTCCATTCCCTCCAGAGGAACACTTGGGTCAGTCTTGATGTTGGGATGAGGAAAGTGGATTTGCCTGGAGTGGATGCTGAACTAAGACACCTTGAGACCTTCGACCTACTGTCCTTGCCGGGGAGGAGCTAAGGAGATGGGGAGAAGAGTAACTTGTAGGGCCAGGAGGGGAAGGGCATTTGAACAAGAAGATACATGGATAAAAAAAATGAGACTTTATGAATAATTAAAAAGGAAAAAAAGAAAATGCAAATGAAATAAAGATATAAAAAATTAAAAAGGTTATTATGAATATCATTTTTTAAATTTCATTTGTTTTTAATATGTTAGAGAGAATGGGTTCATATGTCACAGTGGACATATGGAAATCATAGCAGAACTTGGGGGAGTCAGTCTTTTATACTGTATAGGTCACCAGAATTCAATTTGGCATATCATGCTTGAAAAAAACATGCCTTTCTCATAAGTCCTCATTGTGTTAAAGAAAATATTTATTTAATCTTGCTGGTGTGCCATAAAGTTTAATAGTATGTATTTAGTTATGGTGCACTATGTGATAATTATCAGACATTTCACCAAGGTTGTATATGTTTTGTTAATGACATCAATTTGAAAATTCAGGTCACAGTTTGTGCAGACAAGATAATTTTATTCTAAATATGCCCCAATTCTAAAAACATAGTAATTGGTTTTATTCTCATCAAAAAGTATTTAGCAGATGTGATTATGTGGAAGATATGAAAGTAAAAAGTTTTCCTGAATCATTCTATTGACCTAGTAACTTTTAAGACTGGATAGAAGCAAGAGAATGTATCAAAAGCGGTGTCAGTGACTGGAAAGTTGCCTCAGTGGTTAAAAACACTTACTCCAATTACAGATTACCATTGTTTAGTTCCCAGTACCCATGTGAGGTGACTCAGAACCATCTACAACTCCAGCTTTAGAGACCAGAATCTGTTGGCATCCATAGGAATCTGTATCCAAGTGTACATGCCACATAGATATAAACAAGTATACGTATAATTAAAATAATATTTTTATTTTTTAATTTTTTATTGTTCTTTTATTTCTCATTTTTTATTATTAATAAAGTCTCATTTTTTATCCATGTATTCCCTTGTTCAAATGCCCTTCCCCTCCCGCCCCTACAAATCATTTCTCTCCCATCTCCTTAACTCCTCCCTGGCAAGGACATGAGGTCCCAAGGTCCCAAGGTGACTTAGTTCAGCATCCACTTCAGGCAAATCCACTTTCCTCATCCCCTCATCAAGACTGGCCCAAGTGTTCTTCTGGAGGGAATGGGCTCCAAAATGCCAGTTCAAAGTGCTTTAGATCCCAAGCTGTTCAATGTTTGTGATTTGCAGTTTGGACATGCTTTTCTTTTTGTTTAAGGTCCACTAATGAGTGAATACATCCCCTACTTATCTTTCTGGGATTGTGAAACCTCACTCATGAGAATATTCTCCATATCCATTCATTTGCCTGCAAATTATAGAATATCTTTTTTTCTTACTGTTGACTAGTACTCCATTGTGTAGTTGCACCACAGCTTGTTAATCTATTCTTCAGCTGAGGGACATCTAGGCTGTTTCTAGGTTTTTTTCCCTCCCTTTCTTTTTTTATGAATTCAGTCACAATTTCTATCTCCCACCGCCTCCAGTCACTCTCTCTTCTCCATATCACTCCATCTCCTCTCCAACATGGGCAGGAGGTACCAAGGACCCAATATTGCTCAGTTCAGCATCCACTTCTGGCAGATCCAGTTTCCTCACCCCAACATCAAGACTGAGTCAGGTGTTCCTCTAGAGGGAGTGGGATCCAAGGTGCCACTCCCACGTGTTTCAGATCCTAAGCTGTTCAGAGGTTGTGGTTTGCAGCTTGGACATGCTTTGCTTTTTGCTTTTTTGTTTAGAGTCCACTAATGAGTGAGCACATCCCCTGCTTATCTTTCTGGATTTGAGATACCTTGCTCAGGAGGATATTCTCCAAATCCATCCATTTGCCTGCCAATTTTAGGGTATCATTTTTTTTCTTACTGCTGAGTAGTATTCCATTGTGTAGATGTACCACAGTTTGTAATCCATTCTTCAGTTGAGGGGCATCTATGCTGTTTCCAGGTTCTTGTTATTACGAATAATGCTGCTATGAACATAGCTGAGCTAATGCCTTTGGAGTGTGAATGTGTATCGTTAGAGTATACACTCAGAAGTGGTAGTGCTGGCTCCTAGAGAAGATTGATTCCCAGTTTTCTGATAAACTGCCATCCTGCATTGCAGAGTGGCTGAACAGATAAAACGGTGAAATTATAAAGATGTAGAAGAAAGAGATAATATTGTTTTGAAAATGAGGAATTTCGGTGTTTTTGTAAACGGGGAGATCATAAGTGTAAGTATGAACTTGAGAAGACTAATAACTAAGTTTGATGGGGTGCATGATATAAAGTCACAAAATAATAAATGCATATATAAAAATTAAATAAAATAAAGGATTAATATTTAAAAAATAAAAATGAGGAACTATCTAGAGAATACAGGGCACTTCCATATGATAGAAATGACAATGACCTCTCTCTGTAATGGTTGGGATATGAAGTATATCCACAAAGAAAATATCTTAGGGTCTTGGTTCTTTGTTCCTATTGCTATTCAGCAAACTTACAAAACATGGGAGGAGTGCCATTGCCTGAAGATTCAGGTCTCTTGGGGAAGGTTGTAGGGCATATTTTGGTCCTGTTTCCTGTCCCCACTATCATTCTCTTTGTTGTTCACAATGAGGTGACAAATATCTCTGCCATACATTCCCAACTTGGTGAGGCGAAGCAAGCATGTCCTGTTCTTTCTGAAAGTATAAATCAAACTGAACCCTTCCTTCCTTCTTTAAGTAGTTATTTACATATCTTTCATTTCCTTCTTGCTCAAGTAACATCTCTCTTAGTCTGAACACTGCAAAAAATGATAAATAATATACATCTTCAAAGCTTCAATAAAGGTACCCGATTTTCCAATATTAGATTCCAGAATTTTTGATGTGCAGAAATATAAAATTTTATAAAATGTTATAATGTTAGCAACGAAGTTTGTGGATGATATAACAATCATAAGGAACTAATAATATATATATCCTTACTAATATGCTATATTTTCTGTATGCAATATTTTCTCTTCTAATCAATTTGAAATACCTCAACATGGCAATTTAACTATTATTTTATTGTTGGCTAATAACAAATATATTTGTATGTCTTTCACACCACTTTAAAAGTCATTTGTTAAAAATGTTTTTATTATTATTAATCACCCCTGTCTTCAAAGTCTTATGTTTCTTTTTAATATATGATTGTTAGAAACTGCCATGTGTCTTTGCCAGTCTAGTCAGATACATGTGTTACCAAATATTATAGTTTGTAGCTCATTAATTTTTTTCTGAAAAATATTGACTTTAGAGTGAGGTAAAACTTTAAAAAGATGACACCTTGAAGAGGGTGCATACATTGATCTTCCTATATAGTAAAATTGATGACCTACCTTATTGTTATTATAGATCCTTCATCTAACAATGGTTGGAGGGAGATGCAGAGATTCATGGATAAGCACTTAGGTCTAGCTCTAAATCCAACTAAAGAGAGGGAGGAGATATTATATGAGCAAAGGTGTCAAGAAATGTTGGGAAATCCCAAGGAAACAGCTTACCCGCGCTATTGGAAGCTCACTGAACCTGGATTGATAACTGTGGAAATGCATGAGATTGAACTAGGCCCTCTGAATGTGGCTGACAGTTGAATGGTGTGGGCATTTTGTGGGACCTCTGGCATTGGGACCAGAATTTATTTGGAGTGCATAAAATTGCTTCTTGGAGCCCATTCCCTACAGAGGAACATCTTGTTTAGCCTTGCCTTGGTACTGGGGGGAGGGCCTTTGTCTTACCTCAACTGGAAATATCCAGACTACATTGACATACCCTGGGAGTCCTTACCTTCCCTGAGGAATGAATTGGCATATGTGGGTAGGGGGAAGCTAGGGAATGGGGAAGAGGAAAGGAACAGTGGTTGATATGTTTAAAAAAAATAACCTTTTAAATAAAAAGCTTGAGAATTTAAATTATATATAGTTTCATTACCCTGTATAATAGTCTTGTGTCTTAACAAATTGTTTGCCTGCTTTATTGTTATAGTTAATTTTATTTAAACTCTTATTAGGTTTAAATGGCAGTTTTACCCTGAAATATATGATTTATAAAAAGTTTTGTTTGCTTGTTCTTTTAAAGTGAGTTGAGCTCACTTGTTTTTCCAAATCTAATTGCCAGTTGTTTGCAAACTAAAACTTTTGTGTTAGTCAGCTTTCCATTATTGTCACAAAACAACAAGATAATCAATGTTAAAAGAAGAGATGGTTTGGATTGAAAGTTTTAGATGTTTCAGACCAAGACTAGCTAGCTAGTTAGGAATATTGATGGGGCACACTATTCACCACATATACAGTGTAGAAAGTGGAAAGGGAGAGGAGGGGTCTGAAACTCATTATCCCATAGAGATGACCACCATAATGATTTGACATCCCTAGATATGTCAAATTCAATAGTTTAATTTGAGAAACTGCTGAAGTTAAACCCTTAACACATGCACACTTGGGAAGTAGTTCAGATTCAAGTTAAAACATTTTGTAGGGTGTCATTTTTGTCTTATTGACCATATCCTTTGATTTACAGAATTTTTTCAGTTTTAGGAGGTTCCATTTATTAATTGTTGGACTTAGTGTCTCTGATATTGGTGTTATATTTAGGAAGTTGTCTTCTGTGACAATGTGTTCAAGGATATTTCCAACTTTTTTTTCTATCAGGTTCAGAGTAACTGGGCTTATTTTGAGGTCTTTGTGCAACTTAGATTTGAGTTTTGTGCAGGGTGATAGACATGGATCTATTAGCATTCTTCTATATACCACTATCCATTTATGCCAGCACCATTTGCTGAAGATGCTATCATTTTTCCATTGTGTATTTTTGGCCTCTTTGTTAAAAATCGGTTGTAGGTTAATGTCTAGCTCTTCAGTTCAGTTCCATTGATCCATGAGTCTGTTTCTATGCCTGTACAAAGCTATTTTTATTACTGTATCTTTATAGTTGAGCTTGACGTCAGGAATGGTGATGCTTCCTGTAGTTCTAATATTGAACAGGATTGTTTTGATAACTCTGGGTGTTTTGTTATTTCATGTAAAGTTGAGTGTTGTTGTTTCAATACCTGCAGAGAATTGTGCTGAGATTTTGATGGGTATTACATTGAATCTGTAGAATGCTTTTGATAAGATTGCCACATTTACTATGTTCCTTCTACTTTTCCAAAAGCATGGGAAATCTTTATTTTCTAATATCTTTCATTTCTTTCTTCAATGACTTAAAGTTTTTGTAATACAGGTCTTTCACTCTTTTGATAAGAGTTACCCCAAGATATTTAATGCTAATTCCAGTTATTGGAAAGGGTGATATTTTCCTGATTTCTATTGGAGCCCTTTTATCATTTGTGGATATGAGGCCAATGTTTTTTTAGTTAATCTTGTAGCCTGCTAGATCACTGAAGGTGTTTATTAGCTATAAAAGTTCCTTGGTAGAAATTGGGGGGCATAACTTATAAGTGCTAACATATAATCTGCAAATAGTGATAGTTTAATTTCCTCCTTTTCAGTTTATATTCCCTTGATATCCTTTTGTTATCTTATTACTCTAGCTAAAACTTCAAGAAATGTATTGAATAAATATAAAGAGAGAGCAGTCTTGTCATATGCTGGCTTTTAGTGCGTGTGCTTTGTGTTTCTCTTGACTTAGTTTGATGTTGGCTGACTGCTTTTGGCTTGCTGTATATTGCTTTTATTATGTTTATGTATTTTTCTTGTATTTCTGATTTTTCCATGTGTTTTATCATGAAGAAGTGTTGAAATTGGTCAAAGGCTTTTTCAGCATCTAATGAGATGTTTATGTATTTTGCTTGTTTGTTTGTTTCAGGTTGCTTATATGATGATAACGTTGGCATACGAAAGAAAAGCCTACAGAATAGAAAATAATTTTCACTAACCCTGTATCAGACAGAGAACTGACCTTTAAAATACATAGATAACTCAATGTATCTTTACTCAATTGAAACTGGGGCACAGTGCTAAATAAAGACTTTATTACAGTAGAACTCCAAATGTCTGAAAGACACTTAAATAATTGCTCAACATCCTTAGCCATCATAGAAGTGCAAATCAAAACAATGCTGAGATACCATTTTATACCTGTCAGAATTGCTAAGATTAAAAACACAGATGACAACCTATGCTGGAGGGGATGTAGAGCAAAGGAAACATTCCTCTATTGTTGGTGGAAATGTAAACTTGTATAATCACTTTTGAAATATGGCAGTTTCTGAGAAAACTGGGAATCAACATACTCAAAGATTCAGCAATACTACTTTTGGGCATATACCAAAGGGATGCATACTCTTACCCCAAGGGCATTAGCTCAACTATGCTTATATCAGCATTATTTGTAATAGCTATAACCTAGAAACAACCTACATGCTTCTCAACAGAAGAATAGACTAAAAAAAATGTTGTACATTTACATAATGCACTACTACTCAGTGGAAAAAATGACATCTTGAAATTTGCCGGCAAATGAATGCATCTAGAGAATAACATCGGAGTTAGGTAACTCAAATCCAGAAAGATGGACATGACATGTACTCACTCATAAATGGGTTTTAGAAGTAAAGCAAAGAATAACCAGGCTACAATCTACAAACCCATAAACAGCCAGGTAACAGAAAAAAATTAAGAGAGACATTCATAGATCTCCTGGGGAGGAAAAAAAGAGAACATCTCCTGAATAAATTGGGATCATGGGAGAGGGGAGCAAGGGAAGGTGAGAAGAGAACATGAGAGAATGGGATGGTAGAGCAAGGATATGGAGAGCAACAGATAGAAGTGGATATCTTGATAGAAGTATTCATTGTGGGGTTAGAAAGAAATCTGGAGCTAGGGAAACACCCAAGAACCCACAAGATGAGCACAGCTCTGATGGCAAACATTAATGGAGTGGGTGCATAAACTGTCCTTCCCATATTATTATATAAATGACCACCTTAATTGACATTATAGAACCTTGATTCAGCAACTGATGGAGACGAATGCAACAATCTATAGCTAAATCCCAAGTACAGCTGCTGGTCCAGTTTGATAAAGAAGAGATTATATGAACCAAGGAGTCAAAGATCATGATGTGGACACCCCCAGAGTAGGCTGTCCTGTGCTATTGAGAGCTCACAGACTCTAAAATGACAGCTGCTGAATCTTCATGGAATAAATATAAACCCTCTGAATATAGATGACAAACTGTGTAGCATGAAATTTCTGATCTAGTCACCTTAGTGTTGTAACCTGCCTGTAGCCTTGCTGCTGCTTAGCCACAAATAATGACTCAGATACTTATATTAATTACATGCTGGTAGCTCCATGGCTCAGTCTTGTTGCTAGATAGCTCTTGCTTCTTTGCTTAACCCATTTCTATTAATCTGGCTTACCCTCACAATTCTGGGAAGCAATATAAAATATCATGGAGTTAGGTATTTAAATCTACAGTTGGGCTCCCAAACTTGAAAGCAGCAGCCTAGAGAATCTCTTAAGAGAGCCACAAAGTTTTGCTGCAAAGGTTGAGTTAGGAAGCCACACTTAGAGGAGCAGTACCTCTGCTTGTCCTCAGCAAACTGAGATGACTCAAAAAATGCTACTACTAAGAAGCCATCTTGGACTCCATTCCCTTTTGGTTTGTATGAACAGAAACCTTAAATCCATTATATGCACCTTGTGCTTACATTAAGGCTTCTCTTAGAATTTAGGACCCAGACTTATAGCAGCTTAAGGTGTCAGCCACAAGCTAAACATTTTGTAGCTCAAGCCCACAAGTCACTCCAGGATATCTCTGTACCATGGCCTACTAGAGAGACACAACTCAAGCTGATTTTGGCTGTTTCTGTGATCTAGAATCCTTTTAAAGCTTTCTAAGATTTTATGTAAATGTTTATGGCCTACATTGGAATGCCATTTGTCACATAAAATTTCTGACCCATCAGGCCCAGGCCCAAGGTCTTAACCTCTTTTCATTCCTGGTAATGCCTAGCACCAAATAATGGCTAAGCTACTTACATTAATTACATGCTATTTAGCCTATGACTCAGGCTTATTGCTTCCTAGCTCTCACATCTGCATCTTAGCACAAACCATTTCTATTAATCTGTCTGGTCCATGACTTACCTGTACTCTACTACATATTGCTTCTTGGGTGGCTGGATAGCTTCTCTCCTGACTATACTCTCCTTCTTCTTTATCTGTGCTTGAATTTTCCATGTATTTCCAAGCTTCTCTGCAATAGGCCAATTTTTTTATTGTCTAATAGTATTCACAGAATAAACAAAGACATTCCACATCACAGTGGCATGATGGCGTGGGCAGTTTGTTGACCATTTAGCTCTCAGACAAGAGTTTATTCTTTGTGTATGAACTTGCTTATTGGGGCCTGTATCCTGCAGGGAAATATCTTTTTCAGCTTTGATACTTTGGGGAGAGACTCAGTTCTACTTCAGCTGGATATGCCAGACTCAATTGACTCACCTTGGGATTTTCTGCCCTCTCTAGGAAATGGATTGGGGCCTGGGGAGGAGGCTTGGGTAGGACTAGAAGAAGGGACAGAAGGGGAAACACTGGTGGGATGAGAAATTTTTAAAATTAAAAACATCAATAAAATATTAAAAAATTGAAACATTCACACTCAGTTAATTGATTAGTCAAAAAGAAAATAGAGCTTTTCAACGTAGCCCTTGAGAAAACAACTAGCTTAAAAACAGTTAGCCATGTTTTTATTTTATGACATAATGCAATTTTTTTTAAAAAAAATCTGTGTGAGCTTATAGGATATTCATCTGTGCGTGTGTGTATGTGTGTGTGCATTTTTGTGAGCATTTGTGTGAGGCTCTATGCACTTGTTGGAGTGTAGAGATTAGAGGTGGACACTGGATTTCTCAATATCTCAGTTTTCCTATATTCTTTTGTAACTGAATTTTATGATAAATCTTGAGCTAGTATTTTGGCTAGGCTGTTGCTCAGCAAGTTTCAGTGACTATACAAGTGCATACATGCTTATATAAGATGCCACCTATTTTTGTTTTGTTTTATTGTTTTTAATATTTGACATAGGTGTGTTTGCTTGAATGTGTATACACATATCTACATATGTGTCAAAACTTTATTTCAGTAGTGGGTACTGGATTTCTGGAACTGGACCTATGAATGCCTATGAGCCACCATGGTAGTGCAGAGGATCAGAGACTTCTGGTCATATCATTTCTATACACCCCACCAGGTGCTAAGATGTGGAGTGGGATCTAAACTATATTTCTCATGCTTGTAGAGCAAGTATTTTTAACTACTGTATCATTTTTCAGCTCTTAAATGATGCAAACCTTACATAGAGGTTTAGTAGAAGCTACCAACTGTCGTATCTCAAGGTTATAAATCTGATTACCAGAAAAACTTTTAAATTAAAACAAGCATAGGCTTTTTCTACATGCAGGTTAAGAAAGCAATAGTATGTGGAAGAAGAAACATTTTCCCTTAGGTATTGTAGACTTAGGTAATGTGGATGAAATCATGAAGCAAATGTATAAGTAAAAAAAAAAGTTATTTATGTATGTGGGGACATCATAGCTAAAGAATTTCTAAATTATAAAACAAGACTCCTTGAAATTATATATACTCAAAGTCATAAATTTTGAGAATCAACAAAATGCCATTTAGTACGGACAGTATGTTTTTATGAGGGCCAAGTGCTCATGTGATTAAGATTCTGCACATGGAGTTGGTGGAGGACTAACTTAATGGGCATTCTTCACCAGGGCACCTCCTGTGTTTTCACCTCTCCAGGTGCATATTTCACAAACTACTCTAATTAGTGCTTACTGCTGACCTCGGGCATAAGAAGTTTGAAAGTGTAAAACAGATAGATGCATTCTGTCTCCATGGGTACCATATCACTGAGGTGCAATTTCTAGAGAATCTCAATACATCAGCACGCTTTCACTCTAATACTAATCATCTGTCTGACTGGACATATGTCAGCTCCTTACTTGGGTCTGCTTTTCCCTGAATCAAGTTACATTTTTTTTATGATGTTTTAAGTTAGGATAGAAAGTAATGGGCTGATTTTCATACATATACTATATGTAAATGTTATATTATATTAGCTTTTCATTTCTCCCCACTTTTATGCACTCTCCCATCTTGTTGATTCTATTTCTCACTCTGTTAGTTCTAAATTCTGATTATTTGTTGTATGCATTGTAACACCTGATCCTGTTCTTATAACTGTTTTTCCCTTCATCTCACTTCTTTCTCACTTGTAGATTTCTGTTCTACAAATACACATACATTCGCAGAAACATGTATATGCCAATATATATTCATATGCCCATGATAAGTTTCTTTGTGTGTATATCATATATATATTTAAATATAGATTCTGCAAGAGGGATAACATATTTGTTTATTTTATTAAATTATTTGATAAATTTATTGTATTGTTTTTATTATTTATATTATATTATTCTTATATTTGGCAGTTTAAGACAATTGACTAAAATTTTCACACATACTACCCTCTTTTATATTCATTCTTTTACATTTTCTGCAGTGGGATAACCATGAATATATTATGCATGCTCCAGTAAATAACTGTCACCTATTCTCATAAAAATTTTTAATTAAATTAAATGTGTCAGATACAACACAAAGGCAAGGAGGTAGAATGATAATTTTCTTGGGTTTTTTGTCTTTATAAATCTGACTTGCTTTGTTCAACCTAATGATGTATAGCACTGTCCACTTTTCTGGAAAAATGATTTATTTGTTGCATGAATTCTGGTTATATTGAAAAAATCTCAAAGCCAGCTTTTAGGGAAAAGCTGAAATATCAGAGAGAGGAAACACCACAGTCAATTCTTACCCAGCTATCTTCAAGTTTCATCATCTTTACTCCTGGTCACTTCTAATTGCTGCTGTTTTCCCAAGCCTGCCTTAAATACCCTTCTTGACCAGCTGTATCCCATCAAGTTTAAAATTAAAGGTGTGAGCTACTCTACTTGGCAGTCAGCCTTGAATTTCCAGAGACACAGAGAGATCTCCATCTCTGGAGTTCTGGGGATAAAAATGTCGGTCACCACTCCAGGCTTCCCTCAGTCTGGGATTAAAGGTGTGTGCCATTGAATCCCAGTGTTTGGTATTTATACTCGTAGAAATTCTCTGTTCCCTGTGCTATTTGAGTCACCACTGCTCCTCTGTTTTCCCTGGAACTCCCAGAGCTAATTCTGCATAGTTTGACTGTGGGTTGATCTCTTGATGTTCCAGGTTTTATTAAATGTGTAGCATATGACCACATATCCCTATTTGTGTCAAAAGTAAAAAAGAAAGTTATAACTAACATAAAAAAAATTGGGACCCCCTGCCCTTGCTGAAAAGGAGAAAAAGTGATGTAAAGAAGAGAGAGTGACTGCAAGGGGCAGGAGTGGGAAGGGAGTTTAAACAAGGGTATACATGGATAAAAAAATGACTTTATTTATAATTAAAAAGAAAAATTATATATACTAGGTATAATAATTACATAATGAATGTCCAGTTTGTTAACAATTGACAAATTTAAGGAAAATATACTATTATTTTGTTAAGTCAAAAAATTACATCTAATTCACTTTGTATGTAACTTGTATTACTAACTAAACTATATTTCAATGTCTCTTAAACTTATACACTTTAAATTCTAAGTGAGTTTCTTTTCTGAAACTATACTCATCTTCAAATCTCGCAGAGACCCAAACAGGAAATAATATTAAATAAATAGTATTGACAAGCAAGGAACTTCTAAAAAATATAAGAAATGAAACAACTGGCTTCCTCAACAGTTATTGAAGGTTCTTCTGTTTTGTTGAAGCAACCACTTTTGGCCTACAGTTCTAGCATGTCTGACAGACTTCTCTGTGAAGCAGAATATTCTCGAAGACCTTCATACTTTGTCTTGGCAAGGTTCAGCAATTCTTTTGTGTGTGTGTTTCCTGCTTGTTCGTTTTGAATATCATATTATCAGCAATCCAGATAAAAGTGCTTTCTTATTCAGTGGCTAACTTTTGTCACAAAGAAGATCAACTCATATCAAAGAGTTTATTTGCTGTCCATAATCTTCTCTGAAGTAAATTGATGCTATTAGGAGCAGATGTCCAATTATCATAAAAATAATAAGAACCTATATTTTTAGAATGTCTTAAATACCATATTCTATGGGTCTCTGAAGTGTTTGAAGAACACCTGTTCATATAAAATATATCTGATCTTAAAAACATATCTAATATAAGTTTGATTGTAGTGTCTAATTACTAATTTGTATTTTTATATCCTAATTAATTGGTAATAATAACTTCCATGAACTAGCAATTTATACTGCATTGTTAGATGAACTCTATAAGTATAATACCTTGAACAAACATAGAGATATATATGTACAGTATTGAAAGTAATAGCAACTTTATATCAACTTATAAAATTTGTATACAAAAACATCCAATTCAGTATAAAATATGTGAAGCTAGTAATTGCTTTTTAAATGTATAATGACTAATCTATCCTTATATCCTATCCTATAGGATCACTTTATTACTTTTTTTCTTTTTAAAAAAAAGAACCCTGAATTCAATCTCTCTTCAGCTTTTTTCAAACCATAACCAATAACAATTTTTAACCAATTACCCTAAACAATGTCAATTATCCTTAACCCTTTGAAAGACCAAAAACCACCCACTCTATCTCTTGGGAATGTGGGCATTGTGTTCTTAAATTTGCTTCCTGCTGACTTGGAGCCATGGCAATTTTAGGGAATCCTCCCCCAAAAAATAGTTTTGTTAATTATCAAGTCATGAAATAAGTAACTGCATCATTTGTTGTCCAGTTTCTGCATAACAGAAAAGTTCATGGTTTGTCTGAAGTCCTGGCTGGTGTAGTCTGTGAAGCTGGTCTCTGCTGTTTTCAATATCTTATCATTCTGCCTAATTGTGTCTAAGTGCTGTTGATGTCATCTATCATCCTTCTGGGAACCAAGAAATGCAAATAGTGTTTATATGACTCAAAATAAATGATCTTCTCACCAAAATTGGTCATTTTGAAATAAAACCTGATAACCCACATAACTTTTGAGGCTGTAATAACTGCTTTTGTTTGAATTTGCTGGATTACTGTCATACCTGTCTCTTTTAATAAATGTATAAAAATATTTTAAATAGAACACAGGGTGCTGTTATATTAACCAAGTACCATGGAACTATAACTCTCCTATCAAGTCAAGCTTAATTTAGTCTATCTATCTATCTGTCTATGATCTCTCTATCTATCTGCTTGTCTGTCTGTCTATGTATCTATCATCCATCTATCTGTCAATCATCTATCAACACATGCTGTTTACTGCCTCAGAGAAGTCCTACGGATCAAGAAAAGCAAAACAATACATGTTTGTGAGGTCAAGAATCTTAAGAACACACTTGCTTTCTATTGAAGTCAGACTATGTCAGGGTCACAGTCTTTCCTGGGGCAGAAAAGGAGGCTTCTGCCTCTGTATTTCAAGACTCATATATCAATCTGCTTGAAGTATTATAGGCTTTGCCAAAATATCCATGACTCAAAAGTTTCTAATTCTGTTAGAGGTGAAGAAACACTACAAACACTATAAAAATCCTAAATAATGTCTCTTTTATTATTTGCAATTCTTCTTCAGTGATGTAGATTATAGAAAATTCATTGTCTAATGTTTTTCTTATGGTGTTTGTGTTGCAGACATATTTTTTACTAATTGTACTACTTGTGTCAGACTAATCAATTATATATAGGTATGTATGTTTCTGAGCTAAATTATTTGAAAAGTATCGTAGAATACAACAAAACTTATAAGGAATAATTACTTAGGAAAATAAATGAAGTAATTGAATAGACATGATTGATGTGATTCCATCAAAGAGAAATATCTTGTATGTCACAGAGAAAAACTGATGCTTGTATTTTCGTTCTACAACTTAGTATCAGACTTTCCAACAAATATCTAAATTTGTCAAGGTTTGAACCTCACAAGTATATGCATTATTAAATAAAATGTTGAACAAACATAGGGCCTCCCTATTCAAAATACATACATACAACACACACACTCAAAGGATATTGTGTGACTATGTTGTATACTATAATGGTCAACCATAAATTTTCAAGAAGTGTGAACAACTAAGGATCCAGCAATACCATTATTAAGCATATATTCTAAAGATACACATTTGCACCCCAAAATCATGAGCTCAGCTATGATCATAGCAGTATTGTTTGTAATAGCAAGAACCTGGAAACAACCTAAATGTCCCTCAACTGAAGAATGTATTAACAAATTGTGGTACATCTACACAATGGAGTACTACTCAATAGTAAGAAATAAAATGATATCCTAAAATATGCAGGCAAATGGATGGATTTGGAGAATATCCTGCTGAGTGAGATAAAGGAGAAGCAGGGGATGTACTCACTCATTAGTGCCTTTAAAAAAAAAGATATCATTGCATGCAAGAATTCAAGGCTAGAACATAGCTAAATGAAAGAGTGTTTCACTTCTGCATTGATGATTTCTGGCAGGGGTGTGGGTGAGGAAGTTCTCACTTTCTTTAAAGGCTGGCCACAAAGAGTTTAAATATGCTCCAGTAACTAAACGAACAGCATGAATGGGCATTTTTGTAAATGGAGATATCATAAGAGTGGGTATGAAACTGAGAAGACTGATAACTGAGTTTGATGGGGTGCATGATGTAAAATCATCAAATAATAAATAAAAAAAGAAAAAATAGAGTAATGAAATTATTATGTCACATTAATATGGAAAAAAAGATTTGTTAGCCAAATGTTGAGCAAATATTTCTATTTTTTTTAGCTTGCCATATGCCTCTGTCCCCCAAAATCCATCCTATATTGGAAACAGAAAGTCAAAATTCAATAATGATTTAGTAAAGTGCATGGCATTGACAAATACTGCTTTAATTTTAACACAGAACTGAAGTTTTCTTTCATTTCTTAGGCTAATTACATTTCCTCATGTTATATCTGATACCAGTGTGTTTTTGCATGCTGGTTGTAACTTTTGCTCCTCACCAATCAATCAGTAAAAATTTTGAATTGTCTATCATCATATTTCTCAAGCATATAAGATGTTTTCCAATTTGTCTTTATACATTTCAAATGGTCATGGTTAAAATAAACATTAATAATTTCTTATGAGTAATACTATTATTTCTACATGTATTAATTCTGTTTTTCAAGAGGCTTGAGTACCAGTAAATTATTAAGTTTCAGTTAAAATGAAAGAACAACAAACTCTAAATGGCCTTAGATGTTCTTTCTTTTATTAAAACAAAACCCAGTCAGACACCTTCTTCTTAATTGACTCAATTGCCAATAGTATTTGCTAAAAATAATGATTGTAATACATTTGTACATGATAATGTAATATTTGAGTAAAATATCACAATTACTTTGTGTAAAATACATACATATGTTTTTCCATGATATGAATAAGATCATCACAATTTTCTGAGATTCAAAGATCTGTCATTCTTTGAATTATTAGGCACGATTCATTTTTAGTTAATTTCAGAATAAATTTATATGTCTATGGCTAAACATTAACAAATGTGTGATAATTTAATTCTGTTCCTTTTATTGTATTATTCGTTGTTAAAGTAGAAAAATTATAATCATTGACAAGACACTGATAATTGACTTATATTTTCCATCCAAGTAATTATATATAAAAATAACACATAAGGGAAAATAGAAGCTTTGTTATCAGCAACAACAAATTTTAATGTCATAGCAAAGTGCTGTTTTATTATAACAATAATGTATGTATGTGGTATGTGATGACTATATTCAGAACAGATTTGATTCTAATAACAACATTTAATCCAGGGTTGTTTAAAGAAATATTTACATTTATTATAAAATTAATAAAACATGCCCTTAGCTTATATGTATTTTATGTCTTTGTCTCCAGAAGAAAAGCTGAATGACCAGCTTTTAACATATCCACTCAATACAATCATGTTGATATACAAAGAGTTCTTAGAATCCTACTATGGGTATTATCACAGGTCAAACACACTTCCTTCATTCACCATTGGCTGAGTTTAGGTGGTCTGACATTTATCTTTTATCAGCAGCACGAAAGTCAGAGACTTACAATTATATATAGGTACATTTCCAAATTCCAAAAAAGAAAACTATAAAGAAATATAATTTAAAGCAAAGGGAATTAATTTCACTATGCTAAAACAGGCACACATTAGCTGGGGTATTTCAGAAAGTGCTGAGCCAGTTCTGTGCTTCAGGTCCACATGTGCTTCTTCATGTCTAACTCCAGTGATTTGTTTAGTCTTTGACTTTAGAAAAACTAGTTTGTTTTGTCCTTCATCTGTATGAAAACCGTCTAAGCTTGATTGTGGGTTTTGTTTTGTTTGTTTTTTGTGTTCTTTTGTTGGTTTTTTTTTTTTTTTTTGCTTCAACTCCAAACTGTAAAATTTTTGAGTTCCAGCTCAAGATTTTGAACAATGATAATAAAACAAGAAAATTTATTTTATCTATATCTTAATGCATATGTCTCTTTTTCATAACACCACGGGGAGTTAAGTCATACACTCTGATTTATATGAAAAGAGAGCTGCTAAAATCATTGAAATATTTCTAGAAATAACTTCAATGAACAGAAAATCCATCAGACCTGAGAACACTACTTGTTTTGAAGTAGGCTATTTACAGTCTACCTTCCTTGAGTAGAAACAAAAATATCTTCTTATTTTGAGGTTAACTTGATTCTTGCTCTGTGTGTATTAATAATAGATATTAAGCAAGTTGTTGTCCCTTTCCCATTTTACCTCTGAGCTGCCACTGTTCAGTTATAAACAACTGCAGGTCTATATGTGTATATATTTCTGTGAACAGTACTTTTTATTGTTATAATTTTGTTTCTTTAGTTTTATCAAGCGTTTGATAATATATTTGACAAATAGAATTGTGTGAATTTGAGGTGAACAATTCTATGTTTAAGTACTTCTTTATTACTGAAAGAACACTGATTCTCACAAAAAAATTTCAAATTTTATAGTTCTGTCTTTTTATGTCCTCTCATTTTATTTTCTTAGTGATGAAAATAATTAAGATTAATGTGTAAATGGTATAATACTATGAACCTCAGTAACTGTGACATGTCTTATACCTGTGAACTATAGCTATTCTGTAACTGACACTGGCCTTTGACATCTGAATGTTCCTACTAACCTAACTAACTGTAATGAGCTGTGGTGAATCAGTCTATACTAACTTTCATAAATAAATGAGATTACACAAAGCTTGAACTGCATTTTCTTTCCTTGCTGTGTTTTAAGACTAGGACCTGATATTTGTTAGACAAGTGCTCTATTATCTAGCTATGTTTGTAGTCCCAGGATGTACATTTTTTTTATTTCTGCAATATTTTAATTCACTTAATGCATTTCATGTTATCTATGTTGCTGTGGAACATTCAATTTCTCTCTCAATTCTAAGAATAACTTCATAAAATAATTATTACATGTATACATTTAGATTTATATTTCCCAAACATTTCCTTGTAAGTAGATATGTTAATAATTTTATTTATGATTTGATTACTTGATCAATACATAGGTTGTTTCCATATCTTTGTTTTTGTAGATAATACAGCAATGAGCAAAGGAGTTGAGTCTTACAGTTTTGAGACTTTTGCATAGCTTTCTATGGTAGCTCTGTAGCTCAACACTACTACAGTAGTGCACAGATGTTTCCTTTTTTTCATTCCTAGCTAGCAAATGTTTATCATCTGACTACATAATAAAACTCATATTAACAAATCTGAAGTTTCATCTTAATATGGCTTTGACTTACTTGCATTACTTTATTATTACAAACATGGAACACTCTTTCCCTGGATTTATTAGCCATTCATATAACTTTGAAGAACTTTCTCTGCAATTTCTTTATATTTTATTAGTTCTTTGAAAAATTCATATGTTTTTTGATTATATTTACCCTTCCTCCAAATCCCCTAAATCTACTTCCTGTTCCATACAAATGCAACTTTGTGTCCTCTTACTTTTATTTTTAAAATCCAGCAGAGATTGTACTGCTCATATGCTCTTGGATATGTGGCCTTTTGTAGGGCATTCTTCAACTTACATTGGGTCTTAATAAAAACGGGTTTGTCTTCTTCTATTGAGGCTAATGGCTCCCCCGTGAAAATTGACATATTGTTCTACCTTACCCTTTTCATGCTGGGATTATGTCTGGCTGGAAATGTGTAGGTTGTGCATGCTATGACAACTGCTAAGAATTTGGATGTGCTATTGCCTTTCCACAACCAGAAGGTATTGTTGCCTCATAGTCATCCATTCCATTACCTGTGTCTCTTACAGTTTGTATAGACCCTCTTTTACAATAATTCCAGAGCCTCAAGAGGAGCGGTTGTGTAGGTGAGCCATTTAAGTGTGACTATTCTGCAACCACTTGTTCTCCACATTTTGTCTGCCTTTAGATTCATGTGTTCATTGGTGCTTACTTCAAAAATAAGCTTCTTACATGAATATTGAAAGATCTATAGATATAATGATAAGTTATTAGAAGTTAAATTAGTCCTGTGATATTTCAGAAACTAGTAGTTGTAGGTTTTTTCCCAAGGCTTGTGACTTGTCTAGACCCAGTTTCTTGGATCCAAGAATAATACTGAACATGGGTTTCAACTTGTAGAATAGTTCTTAAATCCAATTTAAACAGTAGTTAGTTACTTTATTTACCTTTTAGCCATTATTGCACCAATGGGCATGTCTGGTCGGACTAGTGGTTATTGTTATTCGAGAACATAGCAGAGTGACATTGATACTAATTAATTTTCTCCTTGAGTAACATTCATAGTACTTCCAACTCTAAGAAATTTGGGCAGTAGAAATAAATCTTTTAACATGTTTGTTCATGTTCTGTTGGTTCTGTTTTGATGTTGTTTTTAAGAAAACATTGTGAAACCAATATCAAAGTTTTATATTTCCTTCTGAGAATTTTATATTTAGTTCTACCATGGCTGATTTGAATTCACTTTGAGATAAGCTTTTTTTATTAGCTAAGATAAAGAATTATTCAATTCTTCATCTCTTAAAATACTTTTTAAGGAACTTCTCATGGGAGAGAATATAATTTTTCATTTATATTTCACATACTCATGTCAAAAGTTTGTTAGCTGCATGTCTATAGACTTACTTATAGATTTTCTGGTATATTTCCTTGGTCACCGTGTCTGGTTTACTTCAGCATCTCACTTCTTGATTAAAAGCTACATAATGCTGTTTGAAGCCAGAAAACAGGATGCTTCTACTGTGTTCTGTTGTTTGTAGATTCACTGGCAAATCTAGCCTCTTATGTTGCTCCATACAAAATTAATAATTGTTGTTTTTTCTATTTCTCTAAAGCATGCCTTTGACATTTGATAGAGATTACATTAAATGCATAAAATATTTTGACTAATAGAAACTTTTTAATATTAATACTTCCATGAAATGAACATAAAATATTTCCTTATTTTTTAATCTCATTGATGTATGAACCAATTTAAAAGATTTTTAATATATAAATTTTTAAGACTTTGTGAAATAGATTTGTAAGTAATCTATTTTTTTAATTATTTCATAAAAGAGTATATTTTTTCTTTTTGTTTAGTTGTTTATTGGTAATTAAGAATAATACTTTTATCAGTTTGTTACATATTTTACAGTTTAATATATTTAACTATTCTACATGGACACTGTGGTTTTCTACTCAGATTTATGATGTCTTTGAACTAAGAATTTGAATTCTCATTTTTCATTTGTTGCCACTTATTTTTGTTTCTTGTTCAATTGCTCTGGTCAAATTTCTAGTCTTATCTACAACATACCTCCTGCAGTTAAGGCTCAGGAACCATTAAAGAAGGGAACAAAATGAATTTAAGAGCCAGAAGAACAGGAAGCTTGCTGTGATATGTGTCTCCTAGCACATTGTACCTCCAAAATGGCTGCCTAAACATGACCTGAAGAAGGATGGCAGCAATATACTTGATAGCAGGGAAGTGGAAACGTTCTTGAAGCCAAAAAGGTGATCTAACCTTCCCCAGGGAAGAGTACCCCAACTAGTTATCCAATACCAAATGATCAGCTGTGAAAATATATACATACAAGTAACATTATATAGAGTGAGAATGTTGTACTTACATATTTAAAAATATGTGTACATATATATGTACACACACATATGCATAACAGTAATATCTTGGTTTGGATTTCAATTGCTGTGAAGATACACCATAACCACAGCAACTCTTATAGAGGAAAGTGTTTAATTAATTTAATTAATGGCTTACAATTTCCAAAGTTTTGTTCATCATTGTTATGGAAGCATGCAGGCAGACATGGTACTTGAACATGAGCTGAGAGTTCTACATTTTGATCTGTAGGCAGCAGAAGCAACTTATCACTGGTCATAGCTTGAGCATATGAGATCTCAAAACCTTCTACAGCTGCAGTGACACACTTCCTTCAACAAGGTCACACCTACTCCAACAAAGCCACACACTCTAATAGTGTCACTCCCTCTGGGACCATTTTCTTTCAAACTACCACAAATATTTAAAGTAAAAAATCATGAATCTCAGTAAAACCAAGTTTTGGAATGTAGGAGGGTTTGGGAGGAGAAAAGGAAAGGGAGAAATGCTATTAGAATCACATAATCTAAAAAAAATTTAAAAAGATACAAGTTTGAAAAAGGTAAGGAAAGAAGGAGTGATGTAAAGGAATAATAGGTAAATAGGATTAAAACACATTGTATGCATGCATGAGATTCTGAAAATATCAATAAAAATAAAAAATAATTAGTGCTATCTAAACGCTAATGAAGGGTATCCTGGTTCCTTAGTTTCTGTCCTTGAAATAAAGATTTTCGGGTTCCGGGACCGGGTGCTGTCTGTAGAGCATGTCCCAGCGCACTCTGGAGCAGGTGGAGATAAACTCTGCCTGTCACGGTTCCCCCCAACTGCTGCTGAGGGAATTAGCAAGGCTACCCACCTCCAACTGAGCAAAACAGATAAGGACTGGGGTCCCTGAGGGACAGACTCAGACCCTGGCCAGAGGTGAGGAGGGGTCAGCAGGCCCCAGCACCTGTATCCCTGCCAGGGAGAGGAGAGTTGAGCTCCCGTCAGTTTCAGTTCCCATTCCAGGACAGGATGCTGTTTGCAGAGCATGTCCCAGCACACTTTGGAGCAGGCAGAGATAAACACTGCCTTTCAAGATATCCCCCAGCTGCAGCTGAGGGAATTTGCAGGACCACCACCCCACCTCCAAGTGGTCAAACAGAGAAAGCTGGAAGACTTAAAATTCAGTCCCCTGCATAGTGCAGAAGTAGTGATTGAGCAGAACTTTTCCTCAGAGGTCACAGTAGACACATAAGCCCAAGTGCCACAACTGAACAGGAGCCACCTAATCATAAACCACTAAAGCCATGGGCAAATACCAGTTCGAAAACTTACATAATAATATAAAGAACAACAAGGTAACTCCAGAAGAAAGTGGCGATCCTACAAATACAAGACCTGAAGTGAGCAATGAAGAGGAAACAGAAGGAAGCAACACCAAAAATTCCTTTTTGATGATCATCGAAGCTCTCAAAGAAGATATGAAAAATAGCCTTAAAGAAATAGAAGAAAATACAAACCAAAAATTGGAACAGATGAACAAATCTATGAAAGAAACATGCCAGGAACTAAAAGCTGAAATAGAAGCAATAAAAAAAGGCACAAAATGAGGCAAAGATGGAAATAGAAAATCTGAAGAAAAAAGCTGGAACCACAGATACAAGCATAACAAACAGAGTTCAAGAGATGAAAGATAGAATCTCCAAAGTAGAAGACTCAGAAGCTCAAATAGATATATCGGTCAAAGAAAATAGTAACACTAAAAAAAGCCATAACTCAAAATGTTCAAGAAATCTGGAACACCATGAAAAGACCTAATTTGAGAATAATAGGAATAGAAGAAGGAGAAGAATACCAGCTCAAAGGCACAGATAATGTTTTCAATAAAATAATAGAAGAAAACTTTCCTAACCTGAAGAAGGAAATGCCTATAAAGATACAAGAAGCTTACAGAACACCAAATAGATATGACCTCCCCAAAAAAGTCAGCACACCACATTATAATCAAACCACAAAACATACAGAAAAAAGAAAAAAATTTTAAGAGCTGCAAAAGAAAAGGGCCAACTCACATATAAAGGCAGACCCATCAGAATAACGCCTGACTATTCAATGGAAATGATGAAAGCTAGAAGGGATTGGTCAGGAGTTATACAGATGCTAAAAAAGCATAGCTGCCAAACTAGAATACTATACCCTGCAAAATTATCAATCACCATAGATGGAGTAAACAAGGTATTTCAGGACAAAGTCAGACTGAAAGAATGTCTATCTACCAATCCAGCACTACAGAGAGTAATAGAGGGAAAACTCCAACCTAAGGACCCCAGATACACCCACGAAATCACAAACAGTCAATAATTCCACAGAAGAATACCGCAGAGAAAGGAAGTACAAACAAGTTACCAGCAAAAATGGCAGGAAATATGAATCAATGGTCACTAATTTCTCTTAATATCAATGGTCTCAACTCTCCTATAAAATGTCACACACTAACAAGATGGATACAACAACAGAAGTCATCCTTCTGAAGCCTCAACCAAAAAGACAGACACAGGCTTAGAATAAAGGGTTGGGAAAAGATTTTCCAGTCAAATGGTCCTAAGAAACAAGCGGGGGTTGCAATATTAATATCTAAAAAAGGAGACTTTTAGCTAAAAGCAATAAAATGGAACCAAGATGATCACTACTTATTCATCACAGTAAAAATTAGTCAAGAGGGATTTCAATCCTGAATATTTATGCCCCTAATATAAGGGCACCTACTTATGTAAAAGAAACACTGCTAAAGCTCGAATCCCACATCAATTCTTACACCCTAATAGTGGGAGACTTCAATACTCCACTTTCAACTCTGGATAGATCAACTAGACAGAGACTCAACAGAGAAATAAGGAGTCTAAAAGAGGTTATGATGCAAATGGATTTAATAGATATCTAAAGAAGCTTCTACTCAAATACAAAGGAATATACATATTTTTTAGCTCCTCATGGAACTTTCTCCAAAATTGACCACATAATTGGTCATAAAGCAAATATCAACAGATACAAAAAATGGAAATAATCCCTTGTAACATATCAGACCACCAGGGCCTAAAGTTAGAGTTCAGCAACATCAAAATCCAAAGAAAGCCTACCAACTCATGGAAACTAAACATCACTCAGCTGAACCACCTCTGGGACAAGGAATAAATTAAGAAAGAAATCAAAGCCTTCCTAGAATTCAATGAAAATGAATCTACAACATATCCAAACTTGTGGAACACAATGAAAACAGTCTTAAGAGGAAAATTCATAGTGTTAGATGCCTATATGAAAAACCTAGAGAAATCCCACACTAAAGACCTAACAGCACAACTGAAAGCCTTAGAACAATTAGAAGCGAACTCACCTAGAAGGAGTAGACAGCGGGAAATAATCAAACTTAGAGCTGAAATCAATACAATTGAAACAAAAAGAACAATACAAAGAATCAACAAATTTAAGAGTTGGTTCTTTGAGAAAGTTAACAAGATAGATAAGCCCTTAGCCAAACTAATCAAAATACAGAGAGTGTTCAAATCAACAAAATCAGAAATGAAAACGGAGACATAACAAAAGACCCTCAGGAAATACAAAGAATTATCAGATCGTATTTCAAAAATCTGTATTCCACAAAAATGGAAAACCTAGAAGAAATGGACAGCTTTCTGAACAAGTACAATCTACCAAATTTAAATGAAAATCAGATTAATTACCTAAACAGTCGTATAACCCTTAAGGAAATTGAAGCTGTCATTAAAAACCTCCCAAAAATAATGGTTTCAGTGCCGATTCTACCAGACATTCAAAGAAGAATTACTACCGTTACTCCTCAAACTACTTCACACAGTAGAAACTGAAGGAATATTGCCAAATTCCTCTTATGAGGCCACAATTACACTAATACCCAAGCCACTCAAAGACACAACAAAGAAGGAGAATTACAGATCATTTTCCCTCATGAATATTGATGCAAAAATTCTCAACAAAATTTTGGCAAACTGTATACAGCAATGTATAAAAGATATCATCCACCACGACCAAGGAGGCATCATCCCAGAAATGCACAGCAGGTTTAACATACGAAAAACTGTAAATGTTATCCATCATATAAACAAATTAAAGGAACAAAACCACATGATCATATCTTTAGATGCTGAAAAAGCCTTTGACAAAATCCAATACTCCTTTATGATTAAAGCCCTGGAGAGATCAGGAATACAGGGAGAATACTTCAATATAATAAAGATGTTTTACAAGAAGCCAACAGCCAGTATCAAACTTAAGGGAGAAAAACTCAAAGCAATCCCACTAAAGTCAGGAACTAGACAAGGATGTCCTCTCTCCCCTTATCTATTCAATATAGTTCTCAAAGTTTTAGCTAAAGCAATAAGGGAACAAAAAGAGATTAAGGGCATTCAAATTGGAAAAGAAGAAGTGAAGCTATCTCTATTTGCAGATGATATGATTGTTTACATAAGTGACCCACAAAATTCTTCAAGGGAACTGCTACAACAGATAAACACCTTCGGCAATGTAGCAGGATACAAGATTATCTCAAACAAATCAGTAGCCCTTCAGCCTTTCAGAGGGCTGAAAAAGAAATAAGGGAAACATTCCCCTTCATAATAGCTGCAAATAGTATTAAATACCTTGGAGTAAGTATAACCAAAGAAGTAACAGACCTATTTGACAAAAATTTTAAATCACTGAAGAAAGAAATTGAAGAGGATATCAGAAAATGGAAAGCTCTCCCATATTCCTGGATTGGTAGGATCAACATAGAAAAAATGGCAATTCCACCAAAGGCAATCTACAGATTCAATGCACTGCCCATTAAAATCCCAACACAATATTTTTTTGGACCTTGAAAGAACAATACTCAATTTCAATTGGAATAACCGGAAAGCTAGAGCTACAGTAATAAAAACAGCCTGGTACTGGCATAAAAACAGACTTGTGGATCAATGGAATCGAATTGAGGATCCAGATATTAACCCAAAAACCTATGAACACCTGATTTTGGATAAAGTGGCCCAAAACATACAATGGAAATAGGATAGTATATTTAACAAATGGTATTGGCATAGCTGGATGGAAGTGTGTAGAAAAATGCAAATAGATCCGAGCCTATCACCCTGCACAAAATTCAAAACCAAGTGGATCAAAGTCCTCAACATAAACCCAGCCACTTTGAACTTGATAGAAAAGAAAGTTTGAAATACACTTCTATGAATTGGCACAGGTGACCACTTCCTATAAATAACACCAGTGGCACAGACACTAAGACTAACAATCAATAAGTGGGATCTCCTGAAGCTAGGAAGCTTCTGTAAAGCCAAGGACACTGTCAATAGGACAAAAAGACAGCCTACAGCATGGGAAAAGATTTTCACCAACCCTACAAGTGATAGAGGACTGATCTCTAAGATATATAAAGAGCTCAAGAATCTAGAGCCCCAAACCTTGAATAACCCAATCAAAAAATGGGGTTCAGATCTAAAAAGGGAATTCTCAGCAGAAGAATTACAAATGGTTGATAGGCACCTGAAAAAGTGCTCATCATCTTTAGCCATCAGAGAAATGCAAATCAAAACAACTTTGAGATACCACCTGACACCTGTTAGATTGGCTAAGATAAAAGGCACAGATGATAGCCTATGTTGGAGAGGATGCAGATCAAGGGGAACACTACTCCATTGTTGGGGGGAGTGTAAGCTTGTTCAGCCACTTTGGAATGCAATATGGTGGTTTCTCAGAAGATTGAGAATCAATCTCCCCAAGGACCCAGCAATACCACTTCTGGATGTATACCCTAGTGATGCACATTCACACTCCAAAGGTATTAGCTCAACTATGTTCATAGCAGCATTATTTGTAATAGCAAGAACCTGGAAACAACCTAGATGTCCCTCAACTGAAGTAAAGATTAACAAACTGTGGTATATCTACACAATGGAATACTACTCTGCAGTAAGAAAAAATGATATACTAAAACTTGCAAGCAAATGGATGGACTTGGAGAATATCCTCCTGAGCGAGGTATCACAAACTCAGAAAGATAAGCAGTGGATATACTCACTGATTAGTGGTTTCTAAACAAACAAACAAGAAAAAAGCAAAGCATGCCCAAGCTGCAAATCACAACCACTGAACAGCCGGGATCAGAAACACCCTGGACAGACCCTTTGGATCCCACTCCACCTATAGGAACACCTGACTCACTCTTCAGGGAGGGGGGACAAAACTGGATTTGGCTGGGAGTGAAGACTGATCCAAGCATTATTGGATCAGTGAGACCATGGGACTGTCTGCTGCCTGCCCAAGAAGGGGATGGGGAGTTGTGGAGAAGAAAAAATGACCTGATGTGGTGGGAGGGGGAAGGGTCCTTGAATAAGGATATCCAGGTATAGAAAAAAAATTCAGAGGGAAAGCTGAACACAAAGTAATTGTATGTGTAGCAAATTATTTGCATTATCACCCTTGATAAGTCATACTTAGGATTTTTATTTTCTTTATAGGTATTGTTAACTTATCAGCATTTTAAATTCAATTTACTGTTTTTTTGATAAATACAAAATAAAGAAAGAAATAAAGATTTTAGCCTTTCAAAACTGAATATTACTTTATTTTGTTTTTCAATAGTTATATGTGAAATACATATTTGAGATAAAAATCCTCAGGTTCTATTTTTTGAGAGGTTTTTTTATATTCAGAGTGTTTATTTAAAATTTTTAAATACCTTAAATTCATCTACTGAGATTATAAAAATTTTCCTTTTTAGTGTTTTACTGAAGCACATCAGATTTATAAGCATGTATATATCAAGCCATTCAAATGTTCTAAAGAACAAAATTAATCATGTTATATGGCCATTTCAACACAGTATCATATTATTCATCTAGTTTATTTATTGGTCATCAGTTACATCAGCTTCTAACTTCTTCCTGAGCAGCCCTCATTGTTCTTTAGCATCAGCATAATGCTAATGTCACATGCATACACACAAAGAAATCTTGCTCTTTCTTTTGAATCTTATGAAGTTTGTGGAGAATTAGTATTAGTTTGCAGATTTTCTTTATCCATTCTTCTCTTCATTCAAGGACACCCAGGCTCATTCTATGACTTGATTATTATGGATACTGGTAGAGTGAATTTAGATATCTAATGATATTCCTGGTTTGTCACTTCAGAACTCTAGATCCTGTGGCTTTATACCATTTAGAATTTCCATTGCTATACAGAAGTTACTCAATTTATTAAAAATCATTACTAGTTGTCATATTTTTGGAGTTATTAGAATCCTATCACAAAATTCTCATCTGTACCTTGTATTGTTTATCTGGTTTTTATTTAATATTTTCAAAATTCCAGGTCTTACAGGCATTTTATAAAAATACAATTTCAAGTAGTTTTTGCTTAGGCTTTTATATATGGACTACTTATAGAAATCCAACTTACTTTGCATTATTGATGAAGAAGTTATCTTTTATCCAGTGTGTGTCTATGGACCCTTTGTTAAAAACCATGTACTTCCTTTTTTTACTAATTTATTTTTTATGAATAAAGTCATATTTTTTATTCGTGTATATCCTTGTTCAAGCTCCCTTCCCCATCCCACCCCTTCTAGTCACTCTCTCTTCTCCACATCTCTTTATCTCCTCCCCAGTAAGGGCAGGAAGTCCCAATGTCATGCATTTTCATTTTCGTTTTGTGTTTTCTACATTCTCTCTTCTATTGATTGACCTAGTTTTTTTTTAATTTCCTGTCATTACCATGTTTTTTTTTGTACCTCTACAGTATAAGAAAGGATCAATATTTTAATGCTATCAACCTACTTTTATATGGTAAAAATTTCTGTTTATATTTGGGCATATTTTGTGCTTCTTTTAGAATTTTAAAATTTTCTATTTCTGTGAAGAGTGCTATTGAAATTTTTTTGAAACTATGGAAATGCTTGAGAGATACAGTTATTTTCACAGGATTAAATAGTTCTACCCATGGTAACAAAAGGTCTTTTCATCTCCTGTGTTCTTCAGTTTCTGTTCATATTTTTTGTATTTCTCTTTGAGTTTTAAAAAAATTGTTAGTTTAACTTCAAGATTTTTTTATGAAAGTTATGAGCAACATTGTTTTTTTTCTAATTGTCTTTTCAACATATCCATTGTTAAAATATAGAAAATGCTACATATTTTTTATATATTAGCTTTCCACACTGCTACTTCATTGAAAGTGTTTATTTTTCTGGTAGAGTGGAGTCTTTTTAATATCTTATATATATGATCCATAACAAATGTGGGTAATTTAATATGTTTTTAATTTATGTTTGAATTACTGTTTTCACACTGGTATAACTGAAATATATAAGATTTTAGGTACCATACTGAATAAAAATGGAGAAGACAGGCACTTTTTCATTTCTAATTTTAGCAAATAATGTTTTGTATTTTTCTAATTTACTATATAGTTATTATGTGTACAGCATTTTACTATAGATATCTGTTCCATATTTTCCTGATTTACTTAGTGTATTTATTTCTTTGAGTTGATGAATTTGCCCAAGACCTTTTGAATATTTATTGGATGCTCACGCAGTTTATGTTATTGAGTCTATTAATACTATATATTATATCTTAGATTTATATATATTGAAGTTAAGCTACTTTATCATTTCATGAATAATTTTTTTCTTTTTATTATTATTAATAAAGACTTATTTTTCATGCATGTATCCCCTTGCTCAAAATTCCTTCCCCCTCCAGCCCCTCAAAGTCACTCTCTATTCTCCTTATTTTTTATCTCCTCCCCACTAAGGGCAGGAGGTCCCAAGGTCCCAAGGTGGCTTTGTTCAGCATCCATTCCGAGCATATCCACTTTCCTCACATCATCAAGACTGGGACAGGTGTTCCTGTGGAGAAAATAGGCTCCAAGTTGCCCTTCCAAGGTGTTTCAGATTCCAAGCTGTCCAGTGGTTGTGATTTGCAGGTTGCTAATGCTTTGCTTTTTGTTTAAAGTCCACGAAGAGTGAGCACATCCCCTGCTTATCTTTCTGGGTTTATGATACATCACTCAGGAGGATATCCCCCAAATCCATCCATTTGCCTGCAAACTTTAGGATATCATTTTTTCCTTACTGCTGAGTAAAACACCATTGTGTAGATGTATCACAATTTGTTAATTCATTCTTCAGTTGAGGGGCATCAGGTTGTTTCCAGGTTCTTGCTGTTATGAATAATGCTGCTATAACATAGTTGAGCTAATGCCTTTGTAGAGTGAATGTGCATCTTTAGGGTATATGGTCAGTAGTGGTATTGATGTATCCTTGGTGCGATTGATTCTCAGTTTTCTGACAAACAACCCTACTGCTTTCCAGAGTAGATGAACAGGCTTACACTCCCACCAAAAATGGAGGAGTGTTCCCCTTGCTCCCCATTCTCTAGAGCATAGGCTGTCATATGTCTGTTTTATCAGACAGGTGTAAGGTGATATCTCAAAATTATTTTGGTTTGCATTTCTCTGATGAATAAACATGTTGAGAACCTTTTCAAGTGCCTTTCAGCCATTGGTAATTTTTTTCTGCTGAGAATTCCATTTAATGGTTCTGAACCCCATTTTCTGACTGGATATTTAAAGGATTTAGGCTACAGTTTCTTGAGTTCTCTTTATATTTTAGAGATCAGTCCTCTGTCATTTGTGGGTTGGTGAAAATAGTTTTCCATTATGTAGAATGTCATTTTGTCTTATGAACTGTATCCTTGGCTTTACAGAAACTTCTCAGTTTCGGGAGGTGTCAGTTATTGATTGTTGTTCGTAGTGACTGTGCTACTGGAGTTATATTTAGGAAATAATCACCTGTGCCAATGCATTGGAGGGTGTTTTCCACTTTCTTTTCTATCAGGTTCAGTTTGGCTAGGTTTTTGTTGAGGTCTTTATCCACTTGGATTTGAGTTTTGTACAGAATGATAGGCTTAGATCTATTTGCATTTTTCTACACACTACCATCCAGCTATGCCAACTCTGTTTGTTAAACATACAATCTTTTTTCCATTGAATATTTTTGCCTCTTTGGCAAAGATCAGATGTTCATAGGTTTTGGAGTTAATGTTGGGATCTTCAATTCAATACCATTGATTCTCAAGTATGTTTTTATGCCACTACCAGGATGTTTTATGACTGTAGTTATAGCATAACTTGATGTCAGGTATGATGATGCCTCTTGAGGTTCTTTTGTTGAGTAAAATTGTTTTGGCAATCCTGGCTTTACAGTTATTCCAAATGATTGAATGTTGTTCTTTCAAGGACTATACAAAAGTTTGTTGCTATTTTGATGGGATGTGCATTGAATCTGTAGAATGCTTTTGGTAGAATTGGCATTTTCACTATGTTGATCCAGGAACATGGGAAATCATTCCTTTTTCTGATATCCTCATCATTTTTTTTTCCTTCAGGGAATTAAAGATTTAGTCAAATAGATCTGTTACTACTTTGGTTATAGTTACTTCAATTTTTTCTGCTTTCTTTTTTTAATTACTAATGAAGTCACATTTTCTATCTGTGTATATCCTAACTCAAGGTCCCATCTACCTCCCACACCCTCTGGTCACTCTCTCTTCTCCACATTTCCCCATCTCCTCCCCAGCAAGAGCAGGAGGTCCCAACATACCAATATTCCTCAGTTCAGTCTCCACTCCTGGTATATCCAGTTTTCACATCCCAACATCAAGCCTGAATCAGGTGTTCCTCTAAAGAGAATGGGATCCAAGGTATCAGTCCAAGGTGTTTCAGATCCTAGGCTGTGCAGTGGTTGTGGTTAGCAGCTTGGACATGCATTGCTTTTTTGTTTGTTTGTTTTGTTTTGTTTAGAGTCCACTAATGATTGAGTATATCCCCTGCTCATCTTTCTGGGTTTGAGATATCTCGCTCAGGAGGATATTCTCCAAATCCATTTATTTGACTGCAAATTTTAGGATATCATTTTTTCTTACTGCTGAGTAAAATACCATTGTATAGATATACCACAGTTTGTTAATCCATTCTTCAGATGAGGGGCATCCAGGTTGTTTTCAGGTTCTTGCCATTATGAATAATGCTGCTATGAACATAGTTTAGCTAATACCTTTGGAGTGCAAATGTACATTGTTAGGGTATACACCCAGGAGTGGTATTGCTGTATCCTTGGTGAGATTGATTTCCAGTTTTCTGAGAAACAGCCATACTGCATTCCAGAGTGGCTGAACAAGCTTACACTCCCACCAAAAATGGATGAGTGTTCCCCTTGCTAAGCAACGACTCTAGCATAGGCTGTGTCTAGATGACAATCTGTGTCTTTTAACTTAGCCAATCTGACAGATGTTTGGTGGTTTCTCAAAGGTTTTTTGTTGAGCACTTTTTCAAGTGCCTTTAGTTGCTTGTAATTCTTCTGCCAGGAGTAGAGGCTGAACTGAACATTATTGAGACCTAGGGACCTTCTTCCCATAGTAAGAACATGGGGAGATGTGGAGAAGAGAGTGACTGGAGGGCATTGGAAGGGAAGGGACCTTGAATAAAGATATACATGGATAGAAAATGTGACTTTATTCATAATAAAAAAGGAAAGAAAAAAGAAAAAAATACATCCATTTGCATCATAACCTCTATTAGACTCCTTATTTCTTTGTTGAGTGTCTGTCTGGTTTACCTATCCAAGGGTGAAAGTGTGGTATTGAAGTCTCCCACTATTAGCGTGTTAGAATTGATGTGGGATTTGAGCTTTTGTTGTATTTCTTTTACATAGGGTTAGGGTTAGGGTGACAAAAAAGATATTTTTCATGAAATATCTTTTTTACTCTGTTTATGATGATTAATAATTTTTCTGGTTATAGTAGTCTGTGTTGGTAGGTATGTTCTTTTAGTGTCTGTAACTTCTGAACAGAACTTTCTTGCTATCATTGTTTCAGTTGAATAGTCAGGAATTATTCTGATGGGTTTGCCTTAATTATACATAAGTTGGCCTTTTTCTTTTGCAGCTCTTAAAATCTTTTCTGTGCTCTGTATGGTTTTTGGCTTATTATATGGCAAGCGGACTTTTTTAGGGGGTCAAATTTATGTGTTGTCCTGTTAGCTTCTTGTATCTTTATAGGCATTTCCTTCTTTAAGTTAGGAAAGTTTTCTTCTATGATTTTATTGACCACAATATCTCTGCCTTTGAGCTGGTCATCTTCTCCTTCTTTTATTCCTACTATTCTCAGTTTAAGTCTTCTCATGGTGTTCCAAATTTCCTGAATGTTTTTTGTATTATGTTTTTTTTTATTTTAGTATCTACTTCTTTCTTTGACTGATGTATCTATTTCTGTTATTGAGTCTTCTACTCCAGATATTATCTCTTCCATCTCTCTAGTTCTGTTGATTATGGTTGTATCTGTAGTTCCAGTTATTTTATTCAGATTTTCTATTTCCATCTTTGTCTCATTTTTTTGCCTTTTTTATTGCTTCTATTTCAATCTTAATTTTTGAAATGTTTCTTTAATTTTTTGGTTTTCCTTTTCTTATTTTTTTTTGAGTTTCTTTCAAGGATTTCTTCATCTCTTGCATCATTTTTGCATTTTCTTCTGCTTCTTTTAGGGATTTTTTCTTATATCATCTCTTTAGGCTTCTATAATCTTTACAAAGGTGTTTTTTGCTGTTTTTTCCATTTGTTTCTTCTTCATTGCTCTGTTCAGGTCTTGGTGTTGTAGAACACTAGTTTCTTTTGTTGTTGCCCTGTTGTTCTTTATATTGTTATATGTACTCTTACACTGGCATCTACCCATGGCTTCAGTGGTTCACAATTAGTCAGCTCCTAGTCATTTATGGCTAGAGGGATTGTGTGTCTCCTGTCTGCTCTGAACATGGGTTCTGCTTGTTCTCTGACTCTATTCTGGACAAGGATCTGGGTTACAATGGTGTCAGTTCTTCTCTGATGATGTAGTTTGCCCTTGAGGCAAGACCAGGCCATGTGAGGTCCCTTCTTTTAGGGGTTGCTGGAGGAGACCCCTTACAGCTAGAGCCTAGTGCCTGTCTACTAGCAAGAGTCTGAGATCAAACCCTTGGGTGTGACCCTGATTCTGAAGAGGGATTCTCCATATGTGTGGCCCAGGAGCTTGAATCTTTTTTCCTCTAATTTCATTCTGAACAAGGGTTTTTATAAATAATCTTTAAAATGTGTTTTTGAGAAAATTTATCAAAGATATTAGAATACAATATTTTTATTTAATATGCTTTTTTGGATTTTGTTATACTTCTATCATGAGAACTATGTTTTGAAAAGAAAATACTTTTCTTTCACTCACAGCTGCCCTAAAAGCACTTTTAGATTTGCTTTCATAAAACCTTTCTAAAGTTTGCATGATTGTAATCAACAGAAGGACCTCTTTCTATCTATCATCTATCTATCTATCTATCTATCTATCTATCTATCTATCTATACATATATATCATCTACCTATCAATGTGTTTGTGCTATATAAATTCTATATCAATATATGTATATAAAATTATACACATGTGTGTTTGAACATACATATCACAAAAATTAAAGCAAATCAGGCCTTGTATTTGAATAAAGTAAGAGCATAAATTACATAAAAACATTGAAAGAAAAAAAGGGTAGGACCAAATAACAAGATATATTATAATTTCAAAGACTAATTAGGACCATATTTTAATTTCTTGAGTGTAGGCAGATTTTATGTCCATCCTTTCAGCTTCCTAATAAGATTTCTTATTTATTATAAAGTCACATGAAGACGTCTCATTAATTATGAAACATTGGCTTATAGTTTAGGCTTTTTTCTAAATAGTTCTTTTTTTTCTTTTTCTTTTTTTTTTTTGGAAATTCAAATTTTTTATTCACCTGTGAGCAGCCTGGGCACACTATGCTCATCAGGCTGAGCCTGACAGGAGCAAGCATTTCCAAGCTAGTCTTTGTCGCAGAGGTGGGCAGGACAACTTCCTTCAGGACAGTATGTGGCTCTGATCACAGGCTGAGCAGGACATGGTACCACCAAAATCATAATTTTTGGGGGTTGTTGTCATTTGTTTCTTTTGACTATTTCTCAGCTATCGGGTGATCTTTATAAATCCTCCTTTCCTGTCTAACTCAATCTTCTTTGCTCACTCAGCTCCAGTCACATTAGTTCATCATTCTTTCATGATGTCAGTTGGGTTTGCTTCCACCTCAGGCTAGCTATCTCTTGATATCTGAACAGGTTCTCTGCTCTGGATCCTCATCCGGGGCCGAGGCCTTTCTTGTGCGTGGCCGTCCCCGGAGGACGAGCGGCTCGCTGTCCAGAGGAGGGCTCCGGCTCCGCCCTAAATAGTTCTTATAACTTAAATTAATTTATCTCTACTCATCTTTGTGTTATGTCGCCACATGCCTTGAGTCTTTTACCTTTTCTCCTGCATATATTGCACACTCTCTGCATCTGGAAAGGAAACCCTACCTTCTTCTTCCCAACAATGCTGCCTACCTTTTTATTAAACCAGCCTCAGTTTTTTATTAAACCAGCCTCAGTAAAATATCTTCATATAATGTAAAAGAATATTTCACAACACCTGTGCCTATCAATGTGTACCTTTTAGTCTTCTAAATTTGGACATATTCTTTTTTCTTAACTGGCATTTTCTTTGAGGTGAAAAAAATGCATATTACTATGAAAGGAGTACCACAGGTTAATAATAAGCATTACTCATATATCCTTTTAAAAATAAGAACCTAACAGCTTCTGATTGTTCTCCTTACATAATGTCATTCATGGGACAAATTTTGCTCATAAGATTTTCCATTTTTATCATGCTGTATGTAGAAAAGCTTTAGATGATTTATATTGGCATGAGTTTTGATAATGATAGAATCACAGTGTGATTCATTTTCTTCCATTTCTAAATTATACTTTATGAAACTATTACACAAAATTCTAAACAGCATATTGACATTGATAAAGCCAGATCCTTTTATTTAGTTATCCATATTTGATTTGAATTAGTTTTTTTTTCATGTAAGATGAGAGTTGACATAGGTGTGGGTGTGATTTCTATAGATAGTAGTAACTATGCAGCTTTATTCAGTAAATATATTAGTAGCTATGTAGGTAGTTATGTATCAACCACTACAGTGAAGACTCTGAACAATTTCACCTATCATTTTGCCTTTTTATAAAGATGAGAAAGCATTTTTAGTAAATATGGTTTCACTTTTGGAAGGGTCAGAAGTCCTTCTACCAGCCTGGTTTCTGTCTTGATAATTTAAATTAATTGTTTCCCTTTTTGTGTGTATGGCATCAATGCTTGAGTAATAGATCTCCAGGGTGCTCCTCCTCTTGCTCTTCCAGAGGCATGATCTATTGTGTGTCTGCACATCATCAAAGCAAATTGCTTCTTCAATGATGTGTAAGTATAATACATCATCAAAATGGGATGTGAGAATCATGCATCACAATGAGAAAATGCTATCCTACTTGACAGACAAGGTCAAGGAGCAAATTTAGAAGCCATTTTCATACTTCTTAAGCAGCATCCTCACTTTTAAAGTGAGCTTGTTTGGTTTAGAATAATCCACCTGAAATATGGACAAGGCTACCTGCATGTGTATGCTCTAAGATAAGTCATTCAGTAAATTATAATCAAAGTAGTTGTACTTTCATGAATATGACAACTAGATGGCCAGTGAATAGTTTTCTGACTCCATGGTATTTTCATCTTCTCTCTTTCTACTTATTCACCAATGAATTATTTCTCACATAAAAATCTACAAGATTATTGCAAACTTCTTCTGCATAGTCAGTGGTAGTAGTCACTATCTTATACTTCTATTTCTTAAAGAGTTTGTAAATTATCATGGAAGATATGGAAGACACATAACAAATACTTATTCAGTGAAATTGATCTTGTAAATACTAGAGACTCAAAGCTCCTTTTCAATTTAGCTTGACAATTGGTTATCTAGAGAAAGAAATCTGTTAACATACATCCTTCTCTCTCTCTCTCTCTCTCTCTCTCTCTCTCTCTCTCTCTCTCTCTCTCTCTCTCTCTCTCTCTTCTCCTCAGTTTTATATTTGAGCATGTCTTTTGTTCAGGAGCTATTTTTGTAAAAAATGTTATTCCTTGCCGATATGATATTAAACTTTCAAGTTGCCATTACAATATGAGCTAAGTAACTTTCATGAATATAATTCCAGTCAGAATAGATGGAATTGGACGTCTGTTTTGAATATTGGCAGAAAAGTATTCCTCCCTCCCTAAATGCCAAATGTTGCCAAATTAGAATTAAAAATAAACAATATTTTTCTTCTAACCCTTGGTTGACAGAGATTTTATTTTAATGTCACTACTAGATAATACAACAAACAAAAGATTTAAGCCTTGTATTAGAATCGAAGTTTTCTAAAGCTGCCTAAGTAAATGGAAAATGGATCATTTCCTGACAGTTTGTTAATGTAAGTTCTCATATACAAACATTAACAGTGCATCAAATATATTGTGGATTTTGGCCATTTCCAAAATAATCAAAGCAAATTCCACATTTACACTAAACAATTGTAGGTATTCAAAGGGAGGTATTAATGGCCCTGTGTCTCTTTATCAGCTTGGTAGGTGGCACCACAGAATTGATCTAAATTGTGTGCTAATTCTGGTTGTTTATTCAGAATTTTATCAATATTATTTTGGTTAAAAAGAATGAACAAGTGTTGAATATCATAGCTTCACTGTAAACAAGTAAAATAGCATAAAATGCAAATTAATTATACATTAACCATGAATGAAATGAGAGAGGCTCATAGACTGATGCCTGATACACTCATTTTGCATAAGTAAAATTCTACCTGTATTTAAACAATGTAAAAATCCATTCAGAGTTACAAACTTACTATTCTTCTTATAGAAGACATTATATACTGAAAATATTAGTGTTATTTTCAACATGACAGAAGTTAGAATCACCTAAGAGACACAAGTCAGAACATGTCTGTGAGGGTATTTCCAGAGAGGATTGCCTAAGGACAAATGCAACATAAAATTTAATAGAACTCTCCAAAGGGTAGTATAGACATAAAAATGTTAAAGGAAAATCATTGTGTGCCACCTTTCTCTCTCTCTTTTTTTTTTCATTTTTCTGAGGAATTTTGCTCTTGTTGACCAAATTCAATGATGCCAGACTCCAACTTTTTGGTTTTCAAAATGGATTCAGTATCAGGTAGTCTCCAGGAGATGTCCAGACTGGCTGTATAAAATTGGGAATGTGAAAATGATATGGAATGAGTGGTTTTTCAGCTTGTCCAGAACACAGACATACTTATAAATTTCCTAGTCTCTGTAATACAAGAAACTCTAACAAACTTCCTTCTCTAAATAAGTTCTCTTGGAACAGAATCTTTTCCTCTAGATCAGTGGTTCTCAACCTTACAAATGCTGCAGATATGTTATGTGAATTTTACATACTACTTTGTTAGTGTAGATTAAGCAAAATACCATGGAATAACCCAAAACACACATTTAGGAATCAGTTGTCTGTGCTATTTTTCGTTTCGACTATATGGAAAAAAACTCTTCTCTTTGATCCAATTTTATGCAAGTTTGAAGACAACTTTGCTCACTCCTCAAGGTTGTATTATTCTAGTTATTTGGCTTGTTATAATGTAAAAAAAAATGTATTCTCTTATTTATGCCTTTTGCGTCTTATGCCAGCTTCTTTGAAACATACTTGCCATACTGAATAGAGGATGAGCCTAGTCGTTTAAGTATAACCTCATTTTAACTACTTATTCAACAAGTCTGTTGCACATAAAATTATAATCTGATTTTATGAAGGTTTGAAACTGTCTGTATTGGAAAGATACTCTTGAACCCACAATCCCTGAAACTATTTTATGGATGAAGAGATATGTATATATGTGGTCATCTGCTTATTCTCACAAGAAACAGATCCAGAATTAAATTATATACCAAAACCACACCAGAAATATTGTTCACATGAGTTTCCCACTTCAGTCTTACAATAGATAACAGGTTTCCATTACTTGAAAAGGTTTGTTTTAAAAAATTTAAGCATAATAAAATGCTCAAATATAATGCTAATACCATACAAATGAGATTATTCACAATGTACCCACAATGTATTGCAGTTTACAGAAGACAGAACTCTGATTTGTTGAGTATATGAGCTAGATTGAGACTAGAATTTAGTTCAAATATCTCCACAATGCTCATGATCATCTAGGGTTAGTTTACCATTTGAAAAGTAATGATAGTTTATAATTATGGTTCTAAAAATCCAGAAGGTCTTTGAAAATTCTTATTGATACTGATTTTTATGTGCACAGTTCTTGCCAGTTTGCTATGATTTTATTATGCAGAGAAATGCTATATTACACTTAAAGAGCATAAATATTAAAGAACATCCCTTAATCATGTGTGTATGTGTGTGTAACACAATATGCATAAAAAGACTTCTGCCACATGCTCTACAGTATTAGAGAATAGTCTTTACATAGGTATATAAATATGACACAAGCTAAATCTTCAATATAAAATGTGAATGGTAAGGAAATGTCCCAAAGATGACATCTATTGTTTACTGAGCTTCTTAGCTTAGACCAAACTCAGAATAAATAAATATTAATATATCTTTAAATCCTGAAGAAATAAATTTGAAAACGGAGAAGGGTGTAATTGTAAGCAAGTAAAGTCTGTGAAGAAAAGAGTCTTAAGAAATTAAATTTTAGACTCTTTCTACAGCTCTTAGTGGTCTACTTTGTCCAAAAATGGTATACTTTCAGAAATAAACAACCTAGCTTAAGTTAGTTACCAGGTTCCATTATTGCTCTGTTTCATTACTCTTTTGTCTTACAGCTATACAATAAAATTCCACAAGGTAGGTTGACTAACAATTCAATACAGCTATTGCATCATGTGTATCTCCTCTCCTGGGTTGAGTTCCATACCACAAACTCATACTTATGAAGTCTCATCAACATGTTTGGCACAAGCCCTGAACTAGGCTAATACCCGTATACACGCTAACTCAGAAGTTGTAAATCTCATGGGGCCTGAACCTTAGACAAATAACTACAAAATATTTAAAAACTGCTGAGAGTGTGAGAAGTAGTCCTGCCCAGATAAGTGTTTTTATAGTTATCAAATACAAAATAAACATCTTTGATAGCATGCACATATAAATGACATCATATGCACTGAGTAGGTTATGTGTGTATGTACACAATTAAATAAATAATACATCAATATATTTCAATAATTATGTTAAAGAGGCAATGAATTTGAGAGTGAGTAAAGAGAGGAGTATATGAAAATGATGGGAGAATGGGAAAGAAATTTTGCTCATGATATGATTATATTTAAATTTAACAATATATATTAAATTAGAAAAAAACAGACATCTAGTCAGACACTCATCATTTAAACACACATATACTTTTTTCTTAGACTAAAATATTTAAACATGATGATTTAATACCTACATATTAGTAATTTACATTGACCCACCTTTAGTAGATATTATGCACTTGTGCCCTCTAGAAGGTTTTATTGAGATTATTCTTGTTGTTCTGGGTTGTAGTAATTCGTAGTTGCTTACCACGTGAAATTATACTCTTTTTAATTATTAGTAGAAATCAGGAAAAAATGAGAATTAAGCATGGAAGTATAAACATTTAACTAATGGAAAGATATTTTATAATACAAAGCAAATGTTAGGGAGAACATAGATACAACTTTAGAAATGAAAATTGTACTAAACAATGTAGTAAAATACATGGGATGAAATTAGAATTTTGACTATATACATAGTTCCTGTTTCAGAAGATTTAAACTGGTGAGGTAATTTCCCCTTGCTTCATCCAATCCTTCCCCACAAACTAAGACTACCACTTCTGTGAAATTTTGAAGAAAAAAACCATCAGGGAGAGAATTATTTTTTAAAAAATTATAGAAACATCGAGACAGCCTAGGGAGTATTAAAGTAGAAAGTAGTTGCTGACATCCTGTAGACCATCTTAAGATGTAGTAATCCAAACTTTCAAATATTATATGGACACAGAATGAGTGAGCTAGACGCTTGCCATTTAGAGTTTGATTTATTGAAAATTTTCAGCATCAAAACCACTTTGCGCTTCTTAGAAATCAAGTGTTTTATTCAACAGCCCTTGGAATTTATATTAGAGTTTTCATTGTTACAATATCTTAGTCGATTCCTTTGCAAATGACACTTGAAGCATACTATACAGTGCTGTGGAAAGGCTTGGACAAAGTCAAAGGGATGCAAAAATACATCAACATTTTGTCCTTTAAGATATAGAAGCAATAAACATGTGATGATCCTCTGAGTAGAATTAGAGATAAGAAATTTAGTCAGATAAGAAGAAAGATTGTACATTCTACAATGTAGATTTAGAATGTAGGTCTGTCTATAGCAGGTAGATTGAGACAATAAAACCATCTGTTGGGTCTGGTTCCAGTTCCACTTCCAGAACCAAGTTCTGTCTTTGGTGTGTGTCTCAACACATTCCTTAGCAGACAAAATATACTTTGGCTGTGTGGGTTCCTCCAGCTGCTACTAAAACAAAGGAACTTGCATGGCCACCCTGCCTCCAACTGCATCAACAGAGAAGGACTGAGGACTTTAAAATCCAGACTCAGAATCAGCCCAGAGGTGAGGTGAGGTGAGATCAGCAGGGCCCAGCACCTGAATCCCTGCCAGGGAAAATTGTGTTCTGGTTCTGGTTACGGGACCAGATTTTGTCTGTGGTGCATGTCTCAACACATTCCTTAGCACACAGAAATAGAGTTTGGCTGTGAGGGACTCCTCCAGCTGCAACCCAGACCTCAACTGCATCAGCAGAGAAAGAGTAAGGACTTGAAATTCAAACCCCTGCCCAGAGCAGAGTCAGAGATTGAACAGACCTCTTGCTCAGAAGCAACAGGAGACACACAAGCCCACTTGTCAAAACAAACCAGAAGATACTTAATTGTTAACCACTGAAGCCATGGGCAGATGCCAGTGCAAAAATATATATAATAATATAAAGAACAACAAGGAAACTCCAGAAGAAAGTGATGGTTCTACAACTTAATTGGTCATAAAGCAAATATCAACAGATACAAAAAAAAAAAAAAATGAAAACAATCCCTTGTAACATATTGGACTACCGGGGCCTAAAGCTGGAGTTCAACAACATCAAAAATAAAAGAAAGCCTACCATCTCATGGAAACTAAACATCAATCATCTGAACCACATCTGAGTCAAGAAAGAAATTAAGAGAAAGAACAAAGTCTTCCTAGAATTTAAGGAAAATGAATCCACAATGTATCCAAACTTGTGGGACACAATGAAAGCCGTCTTAAGAGGAAAATTCATAGCACTAGATGTCTATATGGGAAATCTAGAGAAATATCACACTAGAGAACTAACAGCTCAGCTGAAAGCCTTAGAACAATTAGAAGCAAACTCACCTAGAAGGAGTAGATGGCAGGAAATAATCAAACTTAGAGCTGAAATCAATACAATTGAAACAAAAAGAACAATACAAAGAATCAATGAATCAAAGGGTTGGATCTTTGAAAAAGTCAACAAGTTAGATAAGCCCTTATACAAACTAATCAAAAAGCAGAGATAGAGTGTCCAAATTAACAAAATCAGAAAAGAAAATGGGGACATAAGAACAGACCCCCAGGTAATCCAGAAAATTATTAGATCATACCTTGAAAATCTATACTTGACAAAAATGGAAAACCCAGAAGAAATGGACAGCTTTCTGGACAGGTACCATTTACCAAAAATTAAATGAAGAACAATTTAACTACCTAAACAGGACTATAGCACTTAAGGAAATTGAAGCTGTCATTAAAAGCCTCCCCAAAAATAAAAGCCCAGGTCCAGATGGTTGCAGTGCAAAATTCTACCAGATAAAGAATTAGGAACATTACTCCTCTACTATTTCACACAGTAGAAACTGAAGGAATATTGCCAAATTTCTTTTATGAGGCTACAATTACCCTAATACCCAAGCCACCAAAGACACAACAAAGAAGGAATATTACAGACCAATTTCCCTTATGAATATTGATGCTAAAATTTTCAACAAAATTTTGGCAAACCATATAGAACAATATATAAAAAGTATCATCCACCACGACCAAGTAAGCTTCATTCCAGAAATGCAGGGCAGGCTGGTTTAACATATGAAAACCATAAACGTCATCCATCATATAAACAAACTAAAGAAACAAAACCACATGATCATATCCTTAGATGCTGAAAAAGCCTTTGACAAAATCCAGCACTCCTTTATGATAAAAGCCCTGGAGAGACCAGGAATACAGGGAGAATACCTAAATATAATAAAGGTGATGTATAAGAAGCCGACAGCCAACATCAAAAACTTAAAAGACAGCAAGAAAAACTCAAAGCAATCTCACTAAAATCAGGAAATAGACAAGGATGTCATCTCTCCTCTTATCTGTTCAATATAGTTCTTGAAGTTTATCTAAAGCAATAAGAGAACGAAAGGAGATTGAGGGGTTACAAATTTAAAAAGAAGTGAAAGTATCTCTATTTGCAGATAATATGATTGTATACATAAGTTACCCACAAAATTCTTCCAAAGAACTTCTATCACTGATAAACACATTCAGCAATATAGCAGGATACAAGATTAACTCAAAGAAATCATTTATCCTTCTATACACTAAAGATAAAAGGGCTGAAAAAGAAAAAAGGGAAACATCACACTTTATAATAGTTGTAAATAGTATTAAATATCTTGGAGTAAATATAACCAAAGAAGTAAAAGGTGTGTTTGCCAAACTTTACATCACTGAAGAAAAAATTGAAGAGGATATCAGAAAATGGAAAGCTCTCCCATGTTCATGGATAGGTAGGATCAACACAGTAAAAATGGCAATGCTACAAAAAGTAATCTGCAGATTCAATGCACTGCCCATAATATTTTTTTGGACCTTCAAAGAACAATACTCAACTTCATTTGGAATAACAGGAAAGCCAGTATTGCCAAAAAAAAAATTTACTCAGCAAAAGAACCTCAGGAGGCAGCACCATCCCTGACTTCAAGTTATACTATAGAGCTACAGTAATAAAAACAGCCTGGCATACAGACTTGTGGATCAATGGAATAGAATTGAGGATTCAGACATTAACGCAAAAACCTATGAACACCTGATCTTCGACAAAGAGGCTCAAAATATTCAATGGAAAAAAGATAGTATATTTAACAAATGGTGTTGGCATAGTTGGATGGTAGTGTGTAGAAAAATGCAAATAGATTCAAGCCTGTCACCCTGCACAAAACCCAAATCCAAGTGGATCAAAGACCTCAACATAAACCCAGCCACTTTGAACTTGGTAGAAAAGAAAGTGGGAAATACACTTCTACAAATTGGCACAGGCGACCACTTCCTAAATATAACACCAGTGGCACAGACAGTAAGACCAACAATCAATAAGTGGGATCTCCTGAAGCTAGGAAGCTTCTGCATAGACAAGGACACTGTCAATAGGACAAAACGACAGCCTATAGAATGGGAAAAGGTTTTCACCAACCCTACAAGTGATAGAGGACTGATCTGTAAGATATATAAAGAGCTCAAGAATCCAGAGTCCAAAATCTTGAATAACCCAATCAAAAAATGGGGTTCAGACCTAAAAAGATAATTCTCAGCAGAAGAATTATGAATGGCTGAAAGGCACCTGAAAAAGTGCACATTATCTTTAGCCATCAGAGAAATGCAAATCAAAACAACTTTGAGATACCACCTAACACCTGTTAGATTGGATAACATAAAAGACACAGATGACAGCCTATACTGGATAGGATGCCTCTAAGGGGCACATTCCTCCATTGTTGGTGGGAGTGTAAGCTTGTTCAGCCACTCAGGAATGCAGTATGGCGGTTTCTCATAAAATTGAGAATCAGTCTCCTCAAGGACCCAGAAATACCACTTTTGGGTGTATACCATAAAGATGCACAGTTGCACTCCAAAGGGGTTAGTTCAACCATGTTCATAGCAGAATTATTTGTAATAGAGTCCATTAGTGGACTCTAAATAAACAAAAAAAAATTGCAAAGCATGCCCAAGCTGCAAACCACAACCACTGAACAGATTAGGACCAGAAACAACTTGGACTCACTCCTTGGATCCCATTCTCTTTAGAGGAGCATCTTACTCAGTCTTGATGTTAGGAAAGAAAACTGGATTTGCCAGGAGTGGAGGCTGAACTAAGCAATATTGGGACCTTGGGACTGCCTGCCCATGAAGGGGATGGGGAGATGTCAAAAAGTGAGAATGACCTGATGTGGTGGGTGGGGGAAGGGACCTTGAATAAGGATATACAAGTATAGAAATTGTGACTTCTTTATTCATAATAATAAAAAAGAGAAAATAAAAAAGATCTAACTGCACAAGGAACTTACAATAAACTTCAATGTTTTATTTGTCATAAAGGAAGTATTCTTGCTTTGGCCTGATCTTGCTTTTCTGTGTACCAGTCCTTCATCTTTTGAATGTTATTATTTTACCTGGGTCATTTTTTTATTAGAAGTATTAGAAGTATGTAACTAATTTTCATAGAACTTATATTTAAGATACTAATTAAATATTTTTATTTGTATTTGTACTGTTTAAAGAATAAAAAGTTCTAGAAATTAAATAAATGTATTTTGCAATATAAGATGACCATGAAAATTTTAGGACAGCAGTAGAAATTTATAATTTAAAAATGATACATTATTGTAACAAGTTGAAAAATGGTAGAATGGAATGATAAATTATCTTTGTCTGTGTGATTAGATTTAGACTTCCATAGGAGGTATATCCCTGGGTATGTCTGTAGCATCATTTATATAGAAGATAAAGAGAGGAGGAATGATCTATCTTGTACAAGGATGGTATCACCTCATGGGTCTACTGAATAAAAGGGAGGAGAAACTTTGCTGTTCACATCCATTTCTTTCTCTGCTTCCTGTTCCAGTCTGAAGTGAAAGGATGTGTAAAGAAGGTTGTTAGCTCCCATGACATCTTCCCCCTGACATGCCTTTCCTATCATGGTTGACAGTAAAGTAAAATAAGCCTTTCTTCCCTTGCATTGTATCTGCTATTTAGTCACAGAAATGAAAACAGTAATTAATATGTAATCTGATTTGTGAGTTTATCCACGTATTTCCTCCAGCATAGCTGATTAGATCATGACAACAGGCCTTACAAGATTACTTTTCTACCATCCTCTAATTCCTTTTCCCCAGACTTCTTCCAAGTCTCCTTTGTCAGATGTCTTAAAATTTGAGAAGGCTTTCAGGAACTTAGGACTGGTTACAAACTCCTCAATGCATAATAACTTAACACTTTACTTCCAAATAAAGTGCACATTTTTGAATGCATGGCTAAGACAACATTGAGTATGCCAAGAAGAATCTTTCTAAATTACCCCAAATACATAAGACTTGTGTCTTCATCAATCTCAGAGTTTGTTCTAAAGAAAGAAGTGTATTCTAACAACCTGTTCTCCTTTCCCATCAGCACTATTAAATTTCATTTACAAGTATGGGTTTGTAAAAAGGTATGGCACATGTAGGTGCCAGTACAGGCCAAAAGAAGAAGGTATCAGTTTCCATGGAGATAGATTTATTGATAGTTGCAAGCATGTTGAGATCATTTCTGGGAATTGTGCTGTGGTCCTCTGGAAGAACAGGAAGTGATCTTAACCTCTGAGACACTTCTTCTGCCCCTACAGGAATTAATCAGTTGAATGACTTGGCAGTGATAGAATGTATAGTAAATCTGAGTAGGTAGAATGAAGAAAGTATAATTGGTAAATTCTAATCTTTTAGAATTCAATGAAGTTGTCAGTTTTCAATTGATTAGACTGTTAAGGGATTAAGTCCTTTATGGTAAATCCTGCAGCTGGTGTTGTTAGATGTTATTTTTCTGTAAATAATCTTTAAAGGAGATTTTCTCTTTCTGTTGGAAATTTCCCCTGGGCTTAGCATTTGGCAAGGTTTGACAATTTTCTGCTTTGAAAGAGAGCAAGATGGCCCATAGTCTAAGTCTTCCTTTAGTCAGATTTTACAAACAATTCATTTGTTGTCATTGGTTGGAGACTTATTTTTCTTAATTCTAATGGTAACACAAATTTAGTGTGCTCTAAGTACTTTGTTGTGCAGAAAAGGAGTATATAATAGTAGAGGGAAGATGTGTGCAAGTAGGTATCAGAGAAAATAATATGCTATTTTTCAATTTAAAAAAGTAGCTTATGTTTACAAAACTCACTAAGATAATACAGTTTTTATAGCAGCACCCAATTTTCCCATAAATTAAAATTCTAATGTGTTAAACATTTATTACTATTAGTAAAACCACACTGAATCATTATTGTCTCAAAGCCATAGTTTATGTGGATTCTCTTTATCATATTTGTTCTTTATTTTTGGATCTCATGTAGGATACCATACTTAGTGGTCACATCTTTACAAAGCTGTGGACACTTTTCAAATTTGTCCACTTTGTGGTGGTGTTGATAAAATATAATTACATTTTATAGAATTGAATCTACTTTGTAGAATATCCTTAGCTGAGTTTGTGTGATATTTGACCTATGTTTAAATTGTGATTTATACATTATACCTTTGAGGCAAGCTCACTATCTGAAGTGAACACTTGTTTCTTTCTTAGACTTTATGGATGTCCACTATATCCTAGCACTCCACTTTACTCCACAGACTCCAATGTTGTGATTACAGATACATAATCAAGCCTGGCTTTCAATGAGTTACTTGAGTTCTGAGTTCAATTGACTATGTTTACAGAGCAAGTTCTCCTACTCACTGAGCCCTTTCTACAGATAAACTTGGGAAGAATTTTGTGATAGGACATCCACAGGAGTAAAGTGCTTTTTCCCATTGTATCCAGGATACTTGCTATCAATATTATTCCATAACATTTATGTTGACTTAGGTCACTTGTCTAGGATAATTCTTGTCTGAATACCCACTGTAAAATTATTACCCTCTTTATATACCATATACATTGAAAGAAGGTTATCAAATGCATTACATACTAAGGAGCATACATTATGTTCCACCATTCAAAATGATATAAAATATATATAAATCATTTAATATCTTTCTTCAATACAGTGAATTTTATTTTTTTATTTATCTACCTAGTAATTAAAATGTAAAAGTATCTCCATTTGTTCATGTCATACAGATTCATAAATAGCTGTACTATACTTGGAATTATGGTATGATATTCGTATTCAGGTGAATGGTCTTAACTTTTTAAAAAAGAAATGAAACAAAAGCTCATAAAGTCTCATAAAACAGAAAAAGCGTTTAAAGGGCTAAATAGGCAGAGATTATTTTAAAGTGAATGACTAACTTGGAAGAGGTAGGGAGAAATCTCAGTGGGTAAATGTTTGTTACAAAGATGCGAAGACTTGAATTTGATCCTCATCAATCATTTGCCATGCAGAATATGTTGGTAAACACCTATAACCTCAGCATGCTGGAAGCAGAGGTGGATTAATCCCTGGGCTATGTTGGAAAGACAGCATAACAAATTGGCAAGCCTCATATTCTAGTGAGCAATCTTGTCTCAGAAAATAGGTATCCTAAGTTGGCCTTTAGTTTATGAACACACATGTACACATGTGTGTATGTGTGTGTGTGTGTGTATGCAAAGACACAGTGAACAAACACACAGAAAGGAGGGAGAGAGAGAGAGAGAGAGAGAGAGAGAGAGAGAGAGAGAGGATGGGGGAAATAAAAGAAAACAAAGATTATTCATTTGTAAATTATCTTCCTTATGAAGGATGAGGTAAGAAAAATTAGCTAGTGCAAGCCTAAGATTACTATAGGATACCTGTTTTATGCAAAATCTAAGAGAAAAGTTTTACTGTCCAAACAATCATAAAATTATAGCTAAGCTGTTTAATGAAATTGCTGTTTCCTTTTCATTCTGATTTCTTTGATGGTCAGAAAACCTCTCGAGGCTCATTTTGTACATGCAATGTCAGTATATAAGAAAAAACAAAACAAAACAAAACAAAAGAAAACAAATAATGCTGCTGTAAAAAGAAAAGAATAAAATGTCCATCTGAAGAAAGATTCATAATCTTAGCTTTGTCACTTCTAAATTATGGATCTTCAGATAGAATCATTTCCTAATTAAATTGCTATGTGGTTTTTCTAACAAAAATTAAAAAATGTGCCTCATGCCTTTAATCCCATCATTCAGGAGACAGGTGTCTTTCTGTGAGTTCAAGGCCTAACAACCAAACAATATTAGCTCACACCGTTAATCCTAACTCTAGGATTATGATTCAGAGTTGAACTCAAAAGTAAAGCAACCAAGTGGGAAAGTTATTTAAGGCAGAAGGAGCAGAGATTCAGGCATTCCTTAGCAGCAACCAACCAGGAGGAGGACTCTTTTTATTTGTATATTTTTGTTTTCCAAAGCAGCTTTTACTCTTAAAAATTTTGAGAAATGCTGGAAAAAGAAAACCACATAAAGCAAAAAACAAAATCTCTTATGACAATATTGGTTTTCCAGGACCTCCTCTGTCATTTTCTGTTTTGTCAAGGCCCAGAACAGATGTTTACTTAGAAGCTTGTGTGTCCTACACTGATTAACACACAGTAGAGAAAGCATTGAAGCAAGAAGTCTCTTGCACAGTCTGAGAACATTTTCAGGACTTTTCAAGAAAATAGAAAATTTGAATATTCGAATGAGATGAAGGTGCTCCCAAAGAGGTAGAATCAGAAATTTGTTTAAAATTGGAAATTCTAAATTAACTTAACTAAGATTCCAGGTTTGCTCCCTACTCACTTCATAGGGAAGACTGGGACTTCTGAGAAAAGTTAGATCCATTTTACAAATCAAACATGTGACTAAAGATCTCTTTGCTTAAATTGTGACTTTCTTTTTGATTTTATGATGCTGACTACAGAATCCTGTCTATTATGAATATTATACACTTGTCCTTGATAATAAGGTTCAATGTTCTTAAATGTTCAATGTTCTTTATAATCTTCACTAAAAATTTTAACCTTAGAAAACAGTTTTCTTACAATATTGACACTCATTATTTTCTTGATTTATTGAATATGATGAATGATTGTATAAAATTTTTGAATTTTCATTGTTGCAGGATGCTACCCCACTGATTTTTTTATTAGCTGTAAACATGCTTGTTCAATAAGGGACACACACACATGCACACACACACACACACACACACACACACACACACACACACACTATAATATAGACTCAATGTCTGAAATGATAGAAGCTAAGCAAATCTTTGTCAGACAGAAGATGGGGATTCTGTTTAGTTTTTATTATATTTCTCAAGGCACAGGGGTGAAAGATGTCAGTCTAATGCTCTCCTTGGAGTTATCTGCACGGAGATTTCTTAGCATTATGTCTATTGTCTTTCTCTTCTCTGACCACCATGGCACTTGTGATTTCTGAAATTGTTTAAAGCTAGAAATCTCACTTCATTATTTTTGGTGTCAAAATATGGTTCTAAGCTACTTTCACAGTCTCCCCAGTAGTGCATTAAAGCATAGCCCTAAAATTTGGTCCAGAGAGTATAAATTTGTTTGCTTGAAAAGGAAATAATAAATATTTTAGTTCCTTTGTATTCTTGTCTCTTTCTTCCTAACAGAGTAAGAGTCTTAGTCCATGTGATTTTCTTCTAGCATACAACAAAAGTGCTCCAAAAGTTTTGATACTCAGAAAATTAAATCCAAAGAATTGTGTCTTGCCATGATTATTTTAGGGTTATTCTAAACAATCAAGGACTTCCACCTTCTCTATTTCTTCCTTGGTTGTAAAAGGATCCTTCTCTCTACAAAGTTTCCTTATGTGACTGATAAAATGCTCTTTCATAACAGTTATGATTGCATTTACATTAGGTGAAAAATAATAGCATAAAATGATAAGTCTCTTCCAGGGAAAGAGACCTGGACCTGCCAGCATTGGGTAAAAAGGTTTCGGCCATTTGAATTATTTCAGTCAGTTCTTGGTGCATATAACTCTTAAAAATGGAGTAGAAATGGCAAAAGACTGGCAATTAACAGTCTAACAAGCAACACATCTAATTTGGTGTTCTTGGTTGGCTAGAGTTTTGTGTACCAGTTGCAGTGGGATTGTGCCTCAATTTTTTTTAGGATAATAGTTCCAGGAGGCTTTGCCAGAAACTAAGTTTTAAAACACCCCTTCTTTACTGTTAAAATTGAAAAATGAGTCAGTGTTGAAAACACACATAAAATGTGACTTTGTTCTGCAAGTGTGATATTATGTCATTGTCCTCAGAGATATGTAAGCATGGTTTACAGAGAAATGACTATATTTGAACATTACATGTTTAAAAATCACTGACAAAAAATGATATTGGAGGGAAGGGTGAGAATCCTGTGTGTCAAGACAGAAGAAACCAATCTCAGACCTGGGTTGTGGGAAGTTATAGGTAAGAAAACAGGTGGAATAGATTAATAAAATTCCCAACTTCCTACTTTCTCTTCAGAGAAGTGAATATGCCTGTGACTTTTGGCTATATTAATGTTCCAATTTACTATATTAGAAATGGAATTTAAATGACCTAAAAAGAAGTTTTATTCTTTGTGAGAATAAAGTGAGAATTAGAAGTAATCAATAGCTACTCTCTTTTTTTTGGCTGTTTCTTTTGTTTTATCTGTTATATTTATTAGAAACTTTGAATAGAACGAGGTAATATGCAGAGAATAGGAAAAAATTTTCCCTTTTGATTACTTGATGTACACATAAGAACAGGTACAATCTTGATTTTATTTCTGTTTTACAGACCCACAAATGAGGCTTTGATAAAATCAACAGAGCTATTAAATTTCATGTTTGGATGCAGAATCTTTGGACTTACATTTTATGCCATTTTTATTTTATTGTTCTGAATTAGTAATTCCTGAAATAAATTAATTGAACATTAAAAATAAATTGTTTTAAGTCAATTTTATTAAATATTAAATTATTAAATAATAGTTAGTTCTTGTGGCATAGAGATATGTCTAGACCACCATAATGGATACTGATACTTTCTATGAAGAAAAATAAGGATTATAACCATTATGGTTTATATTAGAAATAGTCAGGATTCACATCATACTCTAGCACTCATTCAATCATATTTCTTTCATATGGCCAATAAGAATAATCTAGTTGCATAGGTAGTAATCAAAGATAAGTAGCTTATACTCACTAAATATATGCACATAAAATTGCTCTTCATTAAATTAATTAATAATGAATATGATGGTCTTCAATATATCCATATATGTCATATATGTTTGTTACAGATAATTTGATTACTAAAGCTATTATAATATAGTAAGAACAATACTAAGAGCCATGTTTTGCTAAACCTCCTTTTATCCCAAGAAACAAAAAATTTTCTTGTTAAGTTTAGTTTTTGAGGGCAAAAACTAAATGTTTGACCTTATAAAATGTTGGGCAACCAAAATATTCTGTCATCTTTTGGGTGTGCTATTAGGCATAGGCTCATAGAAACTTGAAAATAATGATTGAGTAAAACAGAAAAGAACTTTATTAAGCTATGTAGTTTAGTAACCTAAGCAGTCTCCCCATTAAAAATCCTGGGTACCACCAAAAAGATAATATTGCTAGCATACATGCTTTAGATTACCCAGGAAGGGGCTCTTGAAGATATAAAATGGGGCAATAGTGAGGAAAAGTTTATCATAGACTCAGAAATTTTCTAAAGCTTATGCTCTCTGACATAGAGGGAATTTGATTGTTGGCATCATAGTCAGAGTGGGCTGAACACCTGACATTCCTGTTTAAGCAGCACTAACATTTGTTGCACTATAATGCTCTGGGTTAGGTTATCAACTAGTATTGGAGATACTATCTGCACTTTGAGTTTAAGGGTTCGGTTGAGCCCATGATTCTTTTTTTTTTTTTTTGACTGTTCATTTTTTTTTTATTTTTATGGAATAAAGTCTCATTTTCTATCCATGTATCCCCTTGTTCCAACTCCCTTCCTCCTCGAGATCCCTCTAGGTCAGTCTTCAGCCTCCCTTCTCCCCACCCCCAATTCCCTCTCCAGAGAGGGCAAAAAGTCCCCATGTGGATTATCTCAGCATCCACTCCAGGCAAGTCTGATATCTTAATCCTAGTATCAAGATTGAGTTAGGTGTTTGGAGGAAATGAAAAGAAACAAAGTCCTCCAAGGATAGGCATCTGTCCACTGGCATGGACAATATGTGGATCCTCAAGGGGAGGGTTCAGACTGTGCTTCTGTGCATGGACTGACATCTTGAAGCCCATGATTCTTAAATAAATCATTCTAAATCGACCTTAAGTTTATGAGAGAAAGAGAGGATAAAAAGTTGGGAGTAGATATACAGGTACTAAGGGATTTGAGAAAACATAAGGGAAGATTTTGGTGAATGTGATCAAAATACATTGAATAAAATTTATAAACAATTACTAAAGTGAATGAAAAACAACGTGAGTAAAGTAAAAATTATAAGATCCTGAGATACATGCTTTTTATATGTTTCCCTTGGCATCTTAAGTTAAACTTTTACTATTAATTCAATATTTCTTTCCTACTGGATTATTTTCTTGCCATCTATCTTTTTCTCTGCAGTTACCTTTTCCTTGCATAGTCTTTCCAAATGTTCATTTCTTTGTCTGGTTTCTTTCGGCATGTATTAGAGGGGATAAACAATCTGATCATCTCTGTTACTAATGGACACACAACTGGGGAGTTTGCTTTTATAAATCTCCAGCGTGATAACATGCCAAAACAATATGTTAGACTATTACTTTCTTTATAATTAGAGCTTAGAAATCAGAAGGTTTATGGTGTTTTTTTCTGACTGTCAATCAGCACCTTTTTACTATTTGCATTTACGCTGTTCCCTCTGTATTATTCAAAATCTGAGTTGTTCTGGATGCTATACTTTTAATTATAAAAATATCATTTGTAAAATCATGTTTTAGCATATTGATAATATGTGGGATAGTCAAATGACTTTTCTTGGTTTGAACTAAGCACATTTCTGACTGATTGGCACTAATTTTTAAATATATTTTTCAGTTTACAACTTTTAAAATTGTTTTCCTTCTACACTTTATCTCTATTTCCTCTGAAATAAGTGTTTTCATTTTTTCTTCATCTTTAAGTTTCTGTATTTTCTGATGTGATCCTGTAGCCATCGTGATTTTCCCATTATAGTTTTTCTTTTTCCTCTTTTTCTGACACTTATATGTTTTTCCATACTCACAACCCCTTTCCCTTCTGCCCCTTCTTCCAGTCCTCCCTCAGTCTCTCCCTACCTCAATCCCCCATTCACATCCAGAGAGAGCAAGGAATCCCAAGTTGAGTCAGTTCAGTCTGTCATATCCAGTTGAGGTAGGACTGAGTCCCTCCCTCAAGTATCAATCTCAGAAAGGTGTTCCCCTGCAGGGCATGAGTGCCAACTACTTCATGTATCAGGAATAAACTCTCATCTGAGTGTAAGGTTCTACAAACTGCCCATGACTCTGACTGTCATCCACCCTCAGAGGATATGACAAATACTGTTGCTATGAACATAGTTGAATTAATGTCCTTGGGGTAAAAATGTGTATCCCTTGGGTATATCCCAATATTGGTATTGCAGGATCATTGGGAATATTGATTCCCAGTTTTCTGAGGAGCCATCATGATGATTTCCAAAGTGGTTGTACATTTAGAATCCCACCATTAATGGAGAAGTTTACCAATGTTTCACAAGTCTTCCAAAGTAGATTGTCATTTGTGTTTTTGACCCTAGCAATTCTGACAAGAATAAAATGGTATCTCAGTGTTGTTTTAATTTTCATTTCTCTAATGGCTAAGAATGTTGAGCAATTCCTTAATTGTCTTTCAGTCATTTGAATTTTTCTGTTGTGAATTCCCTATTTAGCTCTGTACCCTATTGGGTTCATTGGTTTTCAATTGAGTTCTTTGGTTTTTTGACTTCTTGTTTCTTGAGTTCTCTACATATTTTAGAAATAAGTCTTCTGTCCAATGTTGGCTATGGTTCTATGCATTATAAATTGGTTATCATTGAATTAATAGCTAATATTCATCTATAAATGAATACATAACAGCTTATTGTGAATATAAAAGTTATATCCCCTATAATATACATATATGTACCATATTTGTCCTTTGTGGGGGTCTTTGTTATTTCACTCAGGATAATTTTTTTTTAATTTCACCCATTTACCTGTGAATTTCAAGATCTCATTTTTTAGCAGCTAAGCAATTTTCTAATGTATACACGTTTATTTATTTAACCATTCATCTGTTGAGGACAACAGGTTGTTTCCAGTTTCTGACTATGTTAATAGAGAAGCAGTGAACATGGTTGATCACATATCTTTGTTTTAGGATGGATAGTCTTTTGGGAATATGCCCAAGAATGTTATAGTTACATCTTGAGTTATATCAAATCCCATCTTCAAAAGGGACTGCCACACTAATTTCTGTGGTGGCTTTACAAGTTTAAACTCTCACCAGCACTGAATGATTGTTCTTCTATTCCTTATCCACCCCTGAGTGAGCTGTCATTTGTGTTATGATCTTAGCTACTCTGACATAGTTAAGATGAAATCTCAAAGCTGCTTTTATTTGTATTTCCCTGATATCTAAGGATGTTGAGATTGTTTTTTATTTTTGTGAGTTTTCTCTTTTATGAATTCTCTATTTAGATCTGTACTCCATTTTTAAAAACTAGATTATTTAGTGTTTGATATCTATTTTTTTAGGTCTTTTTATAATTTGGAAACATTTACTCTATCAGGTGAGGAGTTGGTAAAATCTTTTCCTATTTGGTAGACTGCCAGTTTGTCCAATTGACATGTCCTATGCCTTTAAGAACCTTTTTAGTTTTATTAATTTTATTTATATTTGTTGATTTTAGTGCCTGTGCTAATGGTGTTCTGTTCAGAAAGTCTTTTTTTCTTCCTATGAGTTAAAGGCTATTCACTATTTTCTCTTCTTTCAGGTTCAGTGTATCTGGTTTCATGTTGTAGCCTCTGATCCACTTGGAATTTGAGTTTTGAGCAGAGTAATAACTGTGAATCAATTTACATTTTTTTACAGCCAGATATCCAGTTTGATCAGCACTGTTTGTTGAGGATGTTGTCTTTTTATCCAATTTGTATTTCTGGTTTCCTTATCCAAAATTGGTTGTTTATAACTATGTGAATTTACATCTGTTTCTTCCATTTGATTCTAAATATCTGTTTTTGTGGCAACAACATGCGCTAGGATTTTGCTATATCTCTGTAATGTAAAGGAGGGAGTGGTAATTCCTTTATTATTCAGAAATATAATTTTAAAGATTATGACAAAACATGCCAATAATAATTATTATCATAATTGTAACAACACACAATGCATAGAAATTAGAGCAAAACACCATATAACTTAGTGAACTTATATAAAGTTTAAGTGGCCTTTTGGAACATAAGCTATAGAGCCTCATAGTTGATTGTATATTTATATTACTAGATATATTTTATACACTTATATGATGTGAGATGTCTTTCTGTATGCTGTGAGTTATCACTGGATAATAAACTGTTCCTTTATTATCCAGTGATAATTCACAGGGTAGATAAAGTAGAAGGAGGGCAGAGTCAGTGTCAGAGACACTGCAAGCTACTACCAAGAGAGTAGCATGTAGAAGTACAGGTAAGCCATGGGCCATGTGTCAAGATAGATAAATGAAAATAGGTTGAATTAAGATTCTGGAGCTAGCTAGCAATATATCTGAGCCATAGGCCAAATAGCATATAATTAATATAAGCATCTGGGTCATTGTGGGGGGCCTAAGCAGCAATGGGGCAGTGAGTGGGTCTGGATTGCAGGGGAGGCTTATGTCCTTGCTCATAATTCCTGTACACTACCTGCATTCATCTCTCCTCACTTCTTAATATTTAGCTTTCATAATTTCCATTTCTGAATGTAAACTATACCCACGGGTACAGTGGCTCTATAAGTATTTTTGTTCTTCATCCTTAAATAGACTTTTTAAAAGTAGAGGGTATTATTAGGTTTAATTTACATTATCCCAATCATATAATTAATGAATCTAAATTTGATTAGTTATTTTTAATTACTTTAAAGTCAATTCATTGAGGGCATTACCTACATGTCCATGTAAAATAATATAATCTTGAGAATTAAATCTCAAGCCTATGTATAGCTCATTATTAAATTGAAAGAGAGTATGTAGAAAATATACTAGGACACAAGAATCTTTGGATATCCATAGAATACAAGTAAAAATTGCTAAAATGAGAATAAAAATATACTATTAAAACTTTCACATATTGGGGTTATTATAAAAGTCTTTTAGATAATAGTGTTTTATACATTAAACTACATAGCCATGCAAATTTTTATTAACATAATAACAACATTATTATGACATTAATTTATGAAAATATATATTCATAGATAAAAGTTAAATTATAAATAAGTAGCTTAATGAATTATTAAATTGCATAAAATTAGCCTTTTATTATTAAAATTTTACTTTAGGTGAATACCTTTTATTTCATTTTATTGTACAATGTCAAGTATAAATTATAAAAATATATTATATAAAGTATGAAATAGCAGAAATTAATGCAAGTTTCAAAGGATTTAGATAGCAATGGTTTGGATATATTTGTGATTGTATTAGTATGGTATTCTGAACACTATAAAAAAAAAGATGGACATTTCAGGTAAGAGCTAAGATGATTATAGGATTCATGTAATAAATGTTTAAAACACTAGCAAAAGTGGTTCCTAAACAAAACAGAGAGAAAATGGAAACCATTATATTCATATTGTTGCCCAAGGGCATTCTGGAGTTGGCAAATGATATCAAGTCATAGACTCAGTTCATCAAATGAGATCTTCTAAAAGAATAAGAAAAAAATCTCAGTTGATTTGTCTATCTGATCACATGAGACCACATTTCATTGAAACATATTGGTAGACTTGCTGTTGGCATAGGAGATAGAAGTCAGACTCCTAAAATCCATGATTAGCTAAGCATTTTCTTGGCCTAAAATATCAGTGAAGTCAAGTTCAGATACTTTGTCCTATGAACATTTACTTTTTTCTTTCTGCCTAATCAAAAAGGAATATTTTAAACTTAACATAACATAATTGCACATAGAAAAACAACTACCAAGCAAGAATTATAGTTAACAATATTTAGTCTATTTATAATTAACAAGATAAAAGAAACTATAATCTATCTCATCTTCATGATCCTAAAGTTTTACAGCTAATATACCATTTATAGTAACTAAGAAAAACTATACTTTAATGATTTAATCTTCATCTACATCAAAGACTGCAGAAAGATATAATATTACCTGAGTATACAGGAAGTGCAAGAAACTTCCAAAAACTAGAAATGACAGAGATGACATCTGGCTACCTAGTCAACCAAAGATCTTTTGTAACGTTGGGGTATCTATTTTCAGCCTTCAGTCCTAGAGTCTCTATTGTACCTTTCAGTGAAGCAGAAAATTCAAAGGACTGATCTTCCTATTCTGGCACAGTTCTTCAGTTGCTTCTCCTTGTGTCCTGAAGGATGTCTGATACTTTTCTCTGTGAAGCAGCAACCTGAAGGACCATCTAGGCCTCTTCTGACAAAGTTCAGAGGTCACTTTCTTATCCATCTTGCATGTCTAGTTTATACAGCATAGAATCATGCAGCTGAGACCAGAATCGTGTCTTGTCCAATGGCTAACCTTTGCCACAAAGCAAGTTAATTCTATATGGAATTTCTTTATGCCCATCATTCTTTTGAAGTAAATTGGTGCTGCCAGAAGCAGACTTGTCTCACTGTCAAGAAAATTCTAACTGTTTTAAAGCCTTCCACTGAATTATTAGGTCTCTTTTGTGAGGTTTCTCTTGTTTTTTTGTTTTTTGTTTTTTTTTTAAATAAGAATCTAGAGCGATAGATTTTTGTCTTAAAACTGCTTTAATTATGCCCCATAAGTTTGGTTATGTTGTGGATTCATTTTTATTAAATTCTAGAAAGTCTTGATTTCTTTCTTAATTTCTTCTTTGACCCAACAGAGGTTCAATGTAGAGATGCTCAGTTTCAATGAGTTTATAGGCTTTCTGTGATTTTTGTTGTTAAATTCTAACTTTAGGCCATGAGAGTCTGATATGATGCAAGGGATTATTCCCATTTTTTTGCATTTATTGATATTTGCTTTATGATCAAGTATGTGGTCAATTTTGGAGAAAATTCCATGTGGTGCTGAGAAATATGTATATTTCTTTTTGTTTGGTTGGAAGCTTTTGTAAATATCTATAAATCCTTTTGCATCATAGCATCTTTTAGATCTCTTATTTCTGTGTTGAGTCTTTTACTGGTTGACCTATCCAAGGGTGAAAGTGGGGTACTGAAGTCTTCTACCCTTAGAGTGTGACATTTCATGGGGTTTTAAACTTGAGTATTATTTCTTTTACATATGAAGTTGCCCTTATATTAGGGACATAAATATTCAGGATTGAGATCTCATATTGATCAATTTTTCCTGAGATGAATAAGTAATGTCTGTCTTGATCTCTTTTGATTGATTTTATTTTGAAGTCTACATTGTTAGATGTTAGGATGGCAACACCAGCTTGTTGCTTGGGGCCATTGAATTGAAAAATCTTTTCCCAACCATTTACTCTGAGCCTTTGTCTGTCTTTGAAGTTGAGGTATGTTTCTTGTATGCAGTAGAACGTTGACTTATTTTATTGCATCCATCATGCTATAGTGTGTCTTTTTACAGGTGAATTGAGTCCATTGATATTAAAGGATATTAATGACCACTGATTGTTATTTTCTGTTTAATTTTTGGAGGTTGCTTGAATGTATTTCCTTTCTTTGGGCTTCTCTTCTATGGGGTTATCAATTCTTTGTGGTTTCATGTGTGTATCTGGGATCCTTAGGTTGTAGTTTTTCCTCTAATACTTTCTGAAGGGCCAGATTTGTAGATATGCATTGTTTCAGTCTGACTTTGTCATGAAATATCTTTTTTACTCCATTTATGGAGGCTTGCTTCCACATGCTAGGACCTATTGGCAATGTCCACATGACTTACCGGGATTTGGAGGCCCTAAGGCTATACAGCCATGAGCGGGCTTCCCCCGGGGGTCAAAAGATTGTCCAAGGTCTTGAATAAACTGCTGGAGAGAAGAATCTGGAGTTGCACTCTTCCTTGCTGGTGAGGTTGAGCACAACAACTGGTAGTCCATAACGGGGAACAGCTCTGGGGAATCGCTCCAACGGACTACAGGATCCAGAACTCTCCACAGTCAGGAGGTATACTGGTAAAACCCAGGTAATTGGGATCCACGGTTATAGTGGGCAGAGCTCCGTCTGTAGAGAAAGACAGAGGAGAGGGAGTTAGCTGATGAGTGAGTGTAACCTCTCATCACTGAGGACATGCAGCAGGAATAGAGAAAGTGAAACTGGGCTGTTTGGCAAAGGCTCCAAGAAGATTCTGAAAACAAGATAGAAGGGATATAAAAGGATGGGTAACTCTACTTCACATCCAATTTTTCTAGCTCTACAGGAGCTGTTACAAACTAAAGATCTGAAAATTAAGGAAAGCACATTAGAGAGATTCTTACAGGAATGTGACATTGCTGCTCTGTGGTTTGCTGTTATGGGCAGTCTAACTGTGTCCTCCTGGGAGAAGTTAGGGCGAGATTTAGACTTCGCCTATGAGCAGGAAGTTCTAAAGGCAGGCGTGAGATCCATTGGGAGGGTGATTCGAGGCTGTTTGGACAATCAGAGGTGCTGTGAGGCAATTGAAGGGGGTCGGGCCACTTTAGAACAGTTAAAACAGTTAAGAGAGAGCTGAAGGATCAGATTCTGGGGGAAACATTTTCCCAGATTTAGAGGATTTTCAGCTTCTGGACCTTGAGAGCAGTAGTTCTAAAAAAAAGACCTATCAAGGTCGAAGGAGTCAGGAGAGGAAAGAGAAACTAAGAAATCGATTTCAAAAAAGGGAAAGAGGGAAAAGAGGCTAGCCCTGAGGGAGTGCTTGCTTCCTGGGAAGTGTGGCCCCCTGCCATCTGCTCCTCCAGCTTACTCAGATGGAGGGTGTGGCTTTGGCAGCTGCAATCGGTGCTTCAACCCTACAGTATGGAGAAAAATGAGACAAAACCTGGTGTTGGCATTTTCTGTATTCCAAGATCCCCAGGGGGAATCGTTATGAAGAGCCCCTGGACTTTAAAGTAATCAAGTCACTGGCCGAATTGGTAAGAATTTATGCCATTACCGCCTCTTTCACTTTGGCATAAGTGGAGGCGTTGAATAGACACTGCATGATGCCCAATGACTGGAGTGGTCTTTCGAGAGCATGCCTTAGTCCAGGACAGTATTTAGACTGGAGAGCATTTTTGATTGAGTTCACTAATGAGGAAGTGGCAGCAAACCAGGCAGCTGGGAACCAGGCATGGGATGGGGACATGCTATTGGGACAGGGTCGTTTTACTAATCAGCAAACAGGCTACCCTGCGCAAGCCTATGAGCAGGTCAATAAAATTGGCATCAAAGTCTGGAAATCTCTTCCAAATAAAGGAGAGGTGAGTGGGAACCTTACTAAGATCCTACAAGGACCCACTGAGCCTTTTTCTGATTTCATGGCCAGACTAGTGGAGGCTGCAGGCTGCATTTTTGCTTATCCTGACACTGCCATGCCTTTGATTAAGCAACTAGTATAAGAACAATGTACCAAGAAATGCCAAGCTGCCCTTACCCCTTACAAAAATAAGAGACTTGAAGCCTGGATGAAGGTGTGCTGAGAGTTAGGGGGCCTGCTGACTAATGCAGGGCTAGCTGCAACCATGGTGCAACTCACCAAGAAAAAGGGGAACAACACAGGGGCCTCAGGAGCTTGCTTCTGATGTGGTAAAATAGGTCACCTAAAGCAGAACTGCCCTGACCAAGGAAATGACACAAGGGGGGATGAACCACGCCTCGTACAGCCCAGGTTATGCCCCAAATGCCGGAAGGGGAGGCATTGGCCTAATGAGTGCCGCTCAGTTAGGGATGCAGAAGGACGGACCATTGACAACCCACAAGCAGGGGCCTGTCCAAAAATGGTCTGCGGGACCCCCTCCTTAGGACCTGCAAATATATGGGGCAATGACAGACCAGGCCAACCCTGCACCACCCAAAAGACCACAGAGAGCCACTATGGGCTCCACAGGGCTGGACCTCCATGCCACCACCAGACTCATACTAATCCCTCAAATGGTGGTGCAGGTAATAGAGTCCAACTTTACAGGGCCTCTGGAGCCTGACACCATGGGCTTGTTGATAGGGCAATCATCCTCAGTGCTACAAGGTCTTAGAGTTCTCCCAGGCAAAATAGACCCAGACTATACAGGATCAGTGAAGATAATGGTGGAATCCCCGAAAGGGATTACTGCTATATCTCCAGGTGATAGAATAGCACAATTAGTGATTCTTCCTAGCCTACATGGCCACTACTCTGCCGCTCAGAAAGAAAGGGAAAAAGGGAGATTTGGGTCCACGGGCACGGACTTGACATTCTTGTCCATGGAGCTGGATCAGCGACCCATACTAACCTTAACAGTAGATAATAAAAGAATTCTAGGACTGTTAGATACTGGTGCTGATAAAAGCATTATAGCAAGGAAGTATTGGCCCTCTGGGTGGCCGGTTCAGGCCTCCTTACAAACCTTACAAGGCTTGGGTATGCCAATGCTCCTGAAGTTAGTGCAAGACAACTTTCATGGAGAAATGATGAAGGTCACTCAGGCAGAATACAACCTTATGTGTTTGATTTACCTATTACACTCTGGGGGAGATACTTATTAAAAGACATTGACTTTAAGCTTTGCAATGAATATTAAGTGACATCCCAGAAGATGATAAAAGACATGGGATTTCACCCAGAATTTGGTTTAGGAAAGCACTTGCAGGGTAGGAAGGACCCTGTCATGCCTCAATATAGAATGCCAAGGCAAGGATTGGGTTTTTCATAGGGGCCACTGAGGACGGCATTCCCATCACCTGGAAAACTGAGAAACCTGTATGGGTCCCTCAGTGGCCCCTGTCTTTAGAAAAATTGAAAGCAGCCCAAGAACTAGTGCAGGAACAGCTAGCACAGAAGCACATCATGCCCTCTACTTCGCCATGGAATATACCTGTATTTGTGATTAAGAAACAATCAGGAAAATGGAGATTGCTACATGATTTAAGGGCCATAAATAGTCAGATGCAGATTATGGGCCCAGTTCAATGAGGCCTTCCGTTGTTAACAGCCTTGCCCTCTCAATGGCATCTTATTACAGTGGATATTAAGGATTGTTTTTTCTCTATACTGCTCCATCCCAAGGACACTGGAAGATTTGCCTTCACCGTCCCCTCCTGAAATCACGAGGAACGTGATCAAAGATTTGAATGGGTCCTATTACCTCAAGGGATGGCCAATAACCCTACTATGTGTCAACTATACGTGGGGCATGCCCTGCAACCAGTACATGAAGCATTTCCTAAGGTGTACTGTGTCCATTATATGGATGACTGACGTACTGTTAGCGGGAAAACAAAGAGGTGAGGTAGAAGAGGCCTATGAAGTGCTGGTGAAAGCACGCCAGCACCGAGGGCTCTTTATTGCCCCTGAGAAGGTACAATTGACTCAGATTGTTGATTATTTGGGAGCAAAGATTGTTCCTCAAGTAGTTTAGCCCCAGAAGATAGAGATAAGAAAGGACAATTTAAAGACTTTGAATGATTATCAAAAATTATTAGGGGATATAAATTGGGTTTGGGGATTTTTAAAATTGGCAAATTATGAACTAAAACCCCTATATGACATTCTTAAAGGTGATACTGCCCTAAGTTCCCCTAGGCATTTTACTAAAGAAGGGCATCAAGCGCTACAGTTGGTGGAAGACAGGCTAAGACAGGCATGTTTGATGCGAGTACAAGAGAATCAGAAGTTGTTGCTATGTATATTGCACACCTTTATACAACCCACAGGGGTGCTATGGCAACAAGGACCTGTGCTATGGATACACCCCAAGGTTTCCCCAAATAAGAGCATTGAGCATTACCCCACAGCTGTTGCTGAGTTGGCCCAGCAGGGTCTTGAACAGGCTTTACAGTTTTTTGGTCTGCTCCTGGAGAGCATCATGGTGCCTTTGACTGCAGCGCAAATTTCTGTGCTGTGTGCCACCATTGATGACTGGGCTATACTCCAATGCTCCTTCCCTGGTGAATTAGACAACCACTATCCATAATACCCGTTAATGACTTTCTTTAAGGAGCATCCTGTTGTTTTTCCAAAGGTGACAGCTACCAAACCTATTCCTGGTGCAATTAATGTGTTTACAGATGGCTCTAAGACCGGAGTAGGGGCATACATGGCCCAAGGCCAATCACTGGTCCAATGCCAATTTACTCCAGGAACCCTTCAAATAACAGAACTTCAAATAGTATTAGAGGTTTTTAAAACCTTTTCTTGTGCATTTAATTTGATTTCTGATTCAGTTTATGTTGTTAATGCCTTGAAAATTCTTGAGGTGATGGGTCCTATAAGATATTTCAGTACAGTTGCAGCTTTATTCTCTCAGTTACAGGATCTTATTAGGAACCGCTCTAAGAAGTTTTTCCCCCAACACATTAGAGCCCACACTGGCTTGCCTGGGCCTCTGAGCAAAGGCAATGCCCTAGCAGATGCCACCACGTGGCAAGAATTGCCACCCCCATTATACAAGCCAAAGAATTTCATCAGTTATACCATGTTAATGCCAGAACTTTGCAAAGTAAATTTCAGTTTTCTAGGCAAGCGGCCAGGCAAATAGTTTTGGATTGTTCACATTGTGTGGAGTTTCAGCATCCCCCGTCGTTGGGAATTAACCCCCAGGGTTTGCTCCCTCTTAAAATCTGGCAAATGGATGTTACACATTTTTCTGAATTTGGCAACCTCAAATAAGTGCAAGTGTCAGTTGACACCTGTTCTGGTATTATCCATACCACCACCCTAAGTGGAGAGAAAGGGCGTAATGTCATTGCTCATTGCCTTGAGGGATGGGCAGCCTGGGGAAAACCAATGCAGCTTAAGAATGATAATGGCCCAGGATATACTGGACGTCAATTCACAACCTTTTTTGCACAGATCGGAGTGCAATTGATCCATGGCCTGCCCTATAACCCCCAAGGGTGGGGCATAGCGGAAAGAGTTCACTGCACACTCAAGGAGTGCCTTATAAAACAGAAAGGGGGAATAGGCCATGGCCATACCCCAAAGGAAAGACTTTCCCTAGCTCTCTTTACTCTTAATTTTTTAAATTTGGATGCTCATGGGGCTGCACCAGCAGACTGGCATGCCAATCCAGGCACTATGCAGAAAGGACTGGTGAAATGGAAAGACATCCTCATAGGCCACTGGTGTGGCCCGGACACTGTCTTAATATGGGCGAGAGGATCTGTTTGTGTTTTCCCCCAGGATAGAAGTGATCCAGTTTGGGTACCGGAGCGCCTGACCAGGAAGATTCAATTGAAAAAGGAAAATGAGGCGAGGGAGCAAGCAGATGATGCAGAAGCTCCTGTTGCTGACCTGATGGTACAGATAAGTGCTGACTAACATAGATGGGGAATTATGTCAGTTTTCTCAAAGCCCATGCTGGTTCACCACAGTGCCTGCCTTATTCCACATCTGTTTACTACCAATAAAACCATGGATTTGCCCTTTTTGCCCCTGGACAGAGAGACTGCCCCATTGGGGGAGGACTGGTCTTTTTCCCTCGAAGGCACCCTGTGTCTCTACAGCGCACAGTATGAAGTCAATACCTCCTGCATTTCTTTGATACCAGTCCTTTTGGGCTGGTTTGACCTTGTTCAACTAAAATAGGCCAATGATTACCAGAGAAGTATAATTGCCCCAGTTTAATTTTTCTAAGTAGTTGTCAAGTTATCTTTTAGGAAATTGGACTGGTGAATTTGAAAATTTGATGACTCACCTGAGAGTGGCCATTGTGATCATGAATTCTACCAGAGTGGATGCTGACCTGGCAGAAGGACTGGCATCCTGGTTCTCCACCACTGTAGATCACCAGAAAGAGTGGGCAGGAATGGGAGCTCTGACAGGCCTGATGGCGCTGATATTCCTAATTTGCCAGTGGTGCATTTGCTGTGTTAGGTCCCTTCAACGTCGCAATGCAGCCATGGTTGTCCAAGCATTTTCAGCCACTGGAGCAGATCAGTTCCCCCAAGTTTGGTTGGCCTCCCTAAAGGAGAAGCCTTAAGAATGTTTTGCAAGATGTGAGGCTTAGCACTGCACATGAGCACTCTGGCTTATGGGAACACATGAGGAGTAAGTCTGGTTGTACACAGGTTGACACCCAACTGCCTGCATCTGTGAAAAAGGGTGTTGGATGGGTCAGGAATTGTCTGGATTGATGACACCCGGAGCGATACCTGTACATGTTCCTTTTGCACTTCAGAGACTAGACCTCTGCTTCTGCCTGCCTTTTTTTTAATAAAGAAGGGGGAACTGTAGAGAGCTGCGCTGTGCTGTACTGTGCCCTAAAGATGGCGCCAGTTTCCGCCTTCCCGAGGGCGAGTGCTCTCGGGAGTAAACAACTCCTTATATGGCTATAGGTGAGGATGGTGGCTTGCTTCTACATGCTAGGACCTATTGGCAATGTCCACGTGGCATACCAGGATTTGGAGGCCCTAAGGGTATATAGCCATGCGTAGGCTTCCCCGAGGATCAGAAAATTGTCCAAGGTCCTGAATAAACTGCTGGAGAGAAGAATCTGGAGTTGCATTCTTTCTTGCTGGCGAGGTTGGGCATGACAGACAGCCATGGTTTTTTAGTGGCTGTATAACTTCTGACCAGGACTTTCTTGCTTTCATTGTTTCCATTGAATTGTCTAGTGTTATTTGTAGTGTTATGCCTTTATAGGTAAGATGCCTCTTTTCCTTTGCAGCTCTTAGTATTTTTTCTTTGTTCAGTATGATTTGTGGCTTGATTATTATGTGGCTACCAGACATTTTGGAAGGTCTAATCTGTTTGGTGATCTGTAAACTTCCTTTATCTTTTTAGGCATTCTTTAGGTTGGAAAAGTTTTCTTCTATGATTTTATTGAATATGTTATTTGTGCCTTTAGCTGGTATTCTTTTCTATCTTCTATTCCTATTATTCTCAGGTTTGCTCTTTTCATGTTATACCAAATTTCCTGAAAGTTTTGTGTTATGGCTTTTTTTTGGTTTTAGTGTTTTCTTTCACTGATGTATCTATTTCTGCTATTGAGTCTTCTACTCCAGGGATTTTCTCTTCCATCTCTTGCGTTATGTTGGTTATACTTGTGTCTGTATTTCCAGTTAGTTTTTTTTAGATTCTTCATTTCTGCTTTTGCCTCATTTTATGCCTTCTTTATTGCTTCTATTTCAATTTTTAGTTTCTGGAATGTTTCTTTCATTTGTTGGTTTTCTTTTTTCTTTCAAGGGTTTGTTGATCTCTTCCAATTTTTTATTTGTATTTTCTCCTATTTCTTTAAAGGAAATTTTTATATCCACTTTTAAGGCTTGCATAATCTTCATAAAGGTGTTTTTAATGTTGTTTCCTCTTCATTGCTCTGTTCAGATCTTGGCGTTGTAGAGCCACCAGCTTCTTCTGGTGGTGCTTTGTTGCTCTTCATACAGTTATGCATATTCTTGCCTTGCCATGTTCCCATTGCTTCTTTGGTTCACTCTTAATCAGGTCCTAGTCAGTTCTAAGTCCGTTTTGACTACAGATGTTGTGTGTCTCTCTTGACACAGAATCTGCATGATCTCTTACTTTGATCAGGCAATGGGGGCCTGGGTGGTACAAAGAGATATTTGTCTATGATGACACAGCTTATCTTCTTGGAGGGGCCCAGCTTTCTGATATGTGTCCTTGAGAATTACTTGCGAAGGTTTTTCACAACCTTGGTTTATAGCAGGATTGGGTGTGAGGTCAGATAAGGGACTGTGTCACTGACCTCTGCAGTGAGGTCTCTAGGAAGCCCAGGAACTAGACTCTACTCACCTCTCACTTCTCACTGGACAAAGAGCCTGTGCAGCCTGAGGAGACATCTGTCTCTCACTCACCTCTGGAATAGAGTCTGTGCAGTCAGCAGAGACATCCACCTCTCTAAACAATCATTCTTAAATTCTGTGTGCATGAAGCTTAGATTAGAATATGAACAAAACGTACTGAGAATATTTCATACATAAATATTACACATTTTCTAATATACAAAGTTCAGAAGATACATAGTTTTATCTGATACATGGTTAATGTATAAGTGAATAAATTTTAAATATTATCAAAACAAATTGTTTTGTAGTAGTACAGAAAATCTCAGTGAAGTACAAAGATGGCAACTCTGGGAGAAAGCTATACTTACATTAACTGTTGTTTAATAATGTTCTTGTACAATACAAACATTTGTTATTTATATTGTTTAAATAAAACACTGACTTTCCAGTAGACAGACAGGTAATATATGCAGAAAACAGGACTAGGAGAATTTTAGGAAGAGGAAAACCATTCAGAAAGCATCAGCAAGAGGCAGAAGCAAGATGAGAATGCTGCACTGAAGAAAAGGTACCAAGCCACGTGTCTAAACATAGATAAGATTTATGGGTTTATTTAAATGTAAGAGCTAGAGAGTCATATGTTTGAACTATTGGCCCAGCAGCTACTGTAATATTAAGCATCCAAGTCAATTATCTACTAAGTCAGCTGTGGGACTGGCCTTGTTAGGTACAGAATCTTAAGACTACAGTTTGTTTTTCCTCAGTGTTTTACAAAGACAAACTCAATTATTCAGTATCATGTATGTAATTAATTTGTATTAATTTAAACTTTGTTATAATAATATCTATTACCAAGAAATAATGTTTTTATAATACAGAAAGCAAACACTTCTAAAATAAGACATAATAATTATATTAAAATTAGCTTTACAGTATTTTTGCAATAATTGCTATTAATAAAATATGAAGCTTCTACATGACATCAAATTTGCTGACATTTGGCTTTTTCATTTGGGGAAGTGCAATGTTATTAGTAATTGTTATAGATAAATGGCAGTTCTATTAAGTAAAAGGGTCATCAACCATTTTATATGTTAAAATAATGGATTCGTTTACTCAAATAGTAGTAACACTTTTTTGCTTTAAAAGTAAGGTTAATATATCACAGATCAAACTTATAAATTAATAATTATACCCACATTTATATTTTCACCAGATTGTGAAGACATTCTTTTGTTGGATTAATATTATTGTATCATTGGCAGTGAGAAGAAGGTTGTCAATATGATAATTGCTATTTCTTACACTTGTCATATTTTGGTGCATTTTAGACTTAACTTAGAAAGCAAAATTAAAAAATAAAACAAAACTTACATCTATATAAAAAGTGGCATTTTAAGAAAATATCCTTTGTAATATATATGAATCACTTAAAACTATGGTTCAGTATTTTCATAATTTACTATCTGGCATGTTGTAGTAAACATGCACCTCATTATAGCATAATGACAATAAGCACGTTCCTACTTATAATATATTTATTGTATGTGTAAAAAGTATAATTCACAATTCAGTTAAATTTCCTGTCATTGTAGAAGTATTTCTTTTCAAATATATTTTTAGCAAAATATTTTTATTAAGTCTTTGGAAATTCCACATTATATGCCTCAATAATATTTCCAAGTCCTTCTATGTCCAACCCTCTACTTGTCAGACATCCTCCACAACAAAGTAAAAAATATATAAATTAAAATAAATTATACTTTAATGTGGCTGTACTAGTTTGTACTCCCACTAGCAATGGAAGAGTGTTCCTCTTCCATATCATCTCTAGCAAAAGCTGTCATTTGTCTTTTTGACCTCAACCATTATGTCAGCTATAAGATGGAATCTCATATTCATTTTGATTTGTGTTTTATTCATGATTAAAAATTTTGAACATCTTAAGTATTTCTAGGCCATTTGAGATTCTTCTATTGAAAATTCTCTGTTTAGATATGCACCCATTTTTAATTTGGATGTTGATATCTAGTTTCTTGAGTTATTTATGTCTTTTAAAAATTAGCCCTCTGTCAGATGTAGGATTGGTGAAAATATTTTCTTATTCTGCAAGCTGCCATTCTGTCATATTGATGGTTTTCTTTGCTTTACAGAAACTTCAGTTCCATGAGATTAAATTTATTAATTGTTAATCTTAATGCCTGTGCTATTGGTATTTTAATCAGGAAGTTGTCTCCAATGACAAGCATTCAAGATTATTTATCACTTTCCCTTCTATCAGATTCAGTGTAACAGAACTTATATTGGAGTCTTTTTTTTTTTTTTTTTTT